>RJWJ010011871.1:0-43333 GCA_004363605.1 Indri indri | reverse complement strand
AAAAAAAAAAAAAAAACAAACAAAAAAACAATATTTACATACATGAAATAGTTAAATAGAAAAATAAGACTATTTATCTTAAGGCCAGAAATTAAATAAGTCTTGGAAAAGAAAGTCATTCTGGATTCTGGGCTTCAGTTAGTGATTAGAATTAAGGGAAAGATTTTCTCAGTACAGTCAGGATGATAAAGAGGAAGAGATTGAAAATGAGAAAAATGTCAGGATAATTAAGAGATCTGTTTTGGAACTTGCAAGAAAGACCAGCAAAGGCAGTGGCAAGGGGTAAGGAAACATGACACTATAGGACTCTATTTCTGAGTATGTTGGGGAGGAAGTTAGATTAGTATAGAAGGTAGATAAGAAAAGGGAGTCATGTCTGGTGGCTTCTGTAGTTTCAAAGTGGGATGCGCAAAGGGATCTTGGCTCAGTGGATGAGCAGGGGTCTTAGAGTTTTAGGAGGAGAAATGTCTGGGTTTAGTCAAATCTGATTAAAGCAGGATGGGTAGGGTGGTGGTTGGTGGTGGTGATAGTATTTCTGGACTGGTAGTGAGAGCAGCATTTTGAAATTCAGGTCCTCACATAGGCATGAGGGTGTTAATAGGACTGGGTGAAATGGTATAGCTCAAATGATGGGGAAGAAACCAGAGGATTTGTTTTTGTTTTTTAAAAATCTGACATATTTCCTAGACTATTCTTGATACTTTCCTAGGCTTTTCTTGATACTCTAATGAATGTGTTTCAAAAATTCTGCAAACCTGTCTTTTCAAACATTACCCATCTGCTGATGCCTGCTTTTGATTAATTATACTTTGGTTTATTTTATGTGTGAAGTAACACTGAGAACATGTTTTTCTTTTAAAGAGAGTTCTCAAGGAAAGGGTAGACAGTTTATGGATGAATTATCTCTTTTGCTATGCATAAGAAGTTTTCTTATTTTTATAGATTATTGTAGTCTTGCTTGGGCCAAAGAAGGTTTAAGTTTTTCTAGCCTTTTTGCAGCTCATTCTTTCTTTCTGTCTTATCACTATCATGCCATCTCTTTGTGTTTTTGGATTTACCAGCATCTTTTCTCAGCACTTTAGGATGGACCATACACTTTCTCTAAAGTTATAAGTTATATAGAAAGGAGATTACTTTATTCCATTATGGATAATAAGCCTATTTGAGCATTCTGAAAATGTAACTTGCTGTTTGTCTATTGACATTTCACTATTCTTTGATCCACAGATACTTCTAGGTTTGAATTTGTGCTTTCACAATGTTAAAAGAACACTTGTAATTGAAAATGATAGTATTAATATGATTACTTTCCATATATGTGGAATAACTAAAAGGTTGAGATATATACATATTAATCATTCTTTTTACTGTTTGCACATTAAGGCTCTTCTTTGGTTTATGAATAGCTGTTAACCACAAAGCTTATTTATGAAACAATCTGTCTATACTTGATACTTTTGCTAAAAAGAGTTCCTTTGTTTCTTATTGCTGCATACTACATTTCTGTGGTTTCTTTGCAATTTATAAGGTGACAGAAATGTTTAAACTACTTTTTGGTGCCTTTTCAAAATAGGACAGAACAATTCCACGGCTGCTTAGATGGTTTGTCATCTCTCCTTGTCTCATACCCAGCTCAAGTACTTGCTTTTTAGTAGATACCACTTCAGGGGCAGTAAGATGTCTGTATTTCAAAGCCCTGTTGGTGGTGATTTTACCATTCTAGTTTGTGTTCTAAATAACTGATACCAAAAGAAGCCATAAGGAGTGGTCACTGTACTGTTCTATAACCTGATAGAATTATTAGCTAAATAATCATTTATATCATGTTTTTGTGCCAAGGTTCTTGATTTGTGATTCTCACACTGCCTGCTTTTCGGGAATTCATAAAAGCTTCCACTCCTCATTTTATCATTGTGAAATCCCTGGCTTATGTTGTTTTCCTCATGAACCCCTTCTATACAACTGTCTTCTAACTTTATATTATGAATCTGTATGTTCATAATCTTGTACAGCCTGCTTTTTAGTGGTTTTTAAAAATGTAGCCATTAGCACATTGTACTTCTTGGATTATTCTCAAGGATTTTTACTGTATTTTATATAGCCTGTTGAAAGTTTCTTAGTTTTAAGATTCTTGTGATTTTTTTTCAAGGTAGATTGAAAAGTAGCAGTGAGGAGGGGATGACTGAACACCAGTAAATCTGATGAGAAGTGAGGGTACCCTTAGTGATCTTAGAACCTTGGTTTTTGTTTTCGTTTTAGGACAAGCAACTCAGAACTGAGATCTAAAGATGTGATAACATTGTTGAAATCTTAATGTTTCTTGTAATATTTCTCTGTTATGTAGTTAACACCATGTCTTGTACAGAGTAGTGGCCTAAAATCATATGCAATTCTATAAACATGGTTGGTGACGGTTTGTTGTAGAACCCAGGAAATACTGGCTAAGATCTTGTCAAAAATGTTGAGCATAAAGATAATTAAATTTTCATTGTTCGACTTCACCTTTTTTTTGATGTGATCATCTTTTAGAATTTTTTGTTGTTTTCTGGGTATTTTACAAGTAAAGAGAAAGCCCGCAGAGATGTCTTTAAATACCTTTTAACTCCTGATATGTTATTGATATTTTGAACTTGACTTTTTTTTTTTTTTGGTGCTTTTAACTTCATCAGTTTATGTGGGAATGAAATTGATGTTGCAGTATCCTGACTTCTACTGTATTCTGCTAGGTTCTATGATCATCTTTCCCCATGACATTTTTAATCTTTTTCCCGGGTAGATTTTTTTTTTTTTTAAATCTTAGTTTATCCCTTAGTTTATGTACTCTTGATTCCTATTTCTCAATTGCCTATTAATGAATTCTGTAGCACTCTTTTTAGTTGGTACACGCACATAGTCATTCTGGTAGCACCTATATGTAGATTTAGCAAAGGAGTCAACAATGGCTTTTTTGTCACAATGGACTTTTTATTCATTTCTAAAATCGGTTTTTTTTTTAAACAGGTAAGTGTAAAGCAGGAAATTACTTTTACTGATGTATCTGAGCAACTGATGAGAGACAAAAAGCAGATCAGAGAGCCAGTAGACTTACAGAAAAAGAAGAAACGGAAACAACGTTCTCCTGCAAAAGTAAGAAAATGTAATTAAGGTGGTGGTTGCTAACCTCTTAATCTTAAAATATTGGTTAATCTCATAGGCAGGAGCCTGGCTAGACCTTAAGGCAGGTGTAAAAGTTGCACGTGGTTAGTAAAGTTGGCATGCTACACCCCTTCACCAAGAGGGAGGGAAGGGATGCATGCCTGCACGGAAGTAGTGGGCCATTGCTTTCAATTTTTTCACTTCTCTTTCACTGTGTCCTTCTTTTTTCTAAAAATGAACTTTTCTTATGTCTCTCTTTGCTCTAAAAACTTACATGGTATGTAAGTTTCCCTTGCTTCTCATTCATATTAGTTTCACTTATCTTAATATTAAGGCTTCAGGAAAATTTAATATCAGTTATTCATCAGGAAAAAGTATGAAATACCTGTAATAGGATGTAAGCTCCATGAGGGCAGAGACTATTTTATTCTCAGCTGTATCCCAAGAGCCTGGAATAGGAGGCATAATACATACTCAGTAAATATTTTATGGGTGAATGAATGGAGTAGTAAATAAACAAATGACCCAGTAAATACTGCTAGGAGTTACCTGCTATTTTTGTTTTTGTCTATTTATTTATTTTTAAGTACAGTAATAGTTGACTATATATAGCATTTTTGTATTCCTGGGAATTCTCTGAACCTCTCTGCAGTGTATTTGCGTCTTTATAGTTATTTTTCATCTTTTTTCTTCTCATGTAGTGAAGAAGGCTTTTAAAAAAAAGATTATAACATTTTTTTGTTGTTGGCTGCTTTTTTGTATTTGTGATTTGAAATCATAATCATTGCTTATTATATATTTTGTATACTTTTGGACTCATTGGTGTGCTGGAGCCAGCTTGTACTGGCTTGTAAGAGCTGATTGCTAAATTTCCAGAAATTTTGCAAGCCAGTTGCTAAAACCATTGGTAGCTTATAATTAGCCATGGTAGGAATATTTACACCACAGAAATCAGCAAACCGCTTCCCTACTGCCTGATTCCCTTAACTGGTTGTTAAATATTTACCAGCATACCACTACTTTTAGGTTACATAAGTATGCCTACTATAGCAAGTTTTGAAAAATACAGAGACTAAAACCATGGTTACATTACTACTTTGATTTTCTGCCTTTTTCCCTTTCTATCTTTTTTTAAATTTGTGTGGATATATAGATATGAATATCGATTTAATTTCCTGATTTTTAGCATTTAATGTGTATGTAAGCTATTTTTATACTTAAAGTTATTAATCATTTTATAAACATTTTATTAGCTGCATAATGTATTTTTAATAGATCACATTATATTTAATGATTGCCATATTGGTCATTATTATTTTGTTAGAAATTTATATTTTTATTTCCATTTTAAATCATAATGCACTTAAAATATTTATGTATTTTTCTTTGTGCACTGTTGTATCAAAGGGTGTGAACTTTTAAAAAGGTTTCTTTATAATGTTACTCCTTCTAGAAACATTGTACCAGTTACTTTTCCTACCTTCGGCTGAGGTGTATCTGTCTGCACTCTCACTGGCCTTGAATATCAGACTTTGCTTTTTTATAGCTTGAGTCTCGTAATAGTTTAATTTTGAGTTTCTTCAGTTTCTGGTCACAGTAAACTTCTGTTTTTCATTTTCATTGGCATTTTATATTTGTGAAATCTCCTTCCCTCCCTCCCTCCCTCCTTTCTTTCTTCCTGCCTTCTTTTTCTTTTCTTGCCAGTCTTAATGTATTTCTCAGTAATCGATATGATACTTTTTTTTGTTCTTTACATTAATGAATAAGTCAAATTCCTCATATATAGAATAATGCCAGAATTTAAGGGGGAAAAATAATTTCTAAAATCGTTTGTGATAGCGGCTATGTTACTTTGGGTTCACTGCTGATCTGTGGGGAATCTGGTTCATTTATTTCAGGTCATTAAAAACAACATAGTATGTATAATTCTACATTTTCCTGGATGTTTTATTACCATGTTTTTTTCTGGTGCTGTCCTTTAGTGTAATGTCTTTCTGAAATTCTGACTAAAACTCAGATTATTATCGTCTAGTAGGGTGTTGGAATCTTTATTTGATGTTGGTTTTTAGGTGTTTCTAAATATAGATCATATTTTTACAGGGCTTAAGCTATTTTGATTGTCTAATTCGAGATGAACTCATTTATAATGTATTATTTTATAATATTTCTAAAGGTAGTATTTAAATATTTATATACCTATGTGTGGCCAGATGAAAGATTTGGCGTATCCTGAGTATAGCGTATATGAAAAAATGTTTTAGGGTAGTCTTTTTAGGAAATTCTTAGAAGATGAAGTGACTAGAAATAATATGCAGCAAACATGGGTGTAAGAATAACAAATCAATTATTTTAAAATTGTCCTGGCATGTTAAATTTAATGGGACAGGGAGGGGTGGACTGTGTTTTATACTGGTCTGTGATCTCCAGGTGAATGGTTTTTTGTGTTTGGAGTCTTAAAACTTTGAGGCATAACCAGCAAGTTATTTTATATTTTCTCAGGTGTGTGTTTAAAAATTTACACTTAGATCTTTTATTAAAGTATTTTGGTCTGCCCTTTTATATGAAGAGAAAGAGAAGTTTATCTCATGTTTATAAAACAATATAGTATTGCATATTTTAAATGCCTTAACAATTGTAAGTTTCTTAAAGAATTATAATTTATTATGCTTAGAGGACTTCACTTTCCTCCAGTACCTTTCTTAAATTTTGCCATTATGAATATTTTGATTATGTGTCACCATTGTGTCAGATTAGGGATCTGCACAGGAAATATAACTGAAATAATGTGATGGATTTTTAGTAAAATTAGCAGATCTTCATCCATATAAATGTGGCCCTCTTCAAGATAAGCTTTATGGTGAGAAGAAGTACTGTATTGTTGTGCCATCTCTAGCTGCCACGGATTGTAAGCAATAATTGCTTTCTGAACAGTTGTCATATGGCAAAGCCTAGTCATCTTTATTTGGGGGACAGAGCAGGGTGGCGTGGGACTTAGACGCAGTGGAAAAGCTTAGTCATTTTAAGGTAGGTTTTGATATTTGAAAATTGCCAAAATAAACTTGGCAACATGTCTGATGAAGAAGAGGGTAATTGAGCTAGGAGATATTATCTAGGTCCAATTATTTGCTGCTATCATGGAATAAGCTTTTTTATGAAAGTAAATTTTCTACATAATAGAAGCTTGCCCTTTTAATGTCAGATTTCCTTTTATTTTAACCAGTCTTTTGGAAATCCTTTTTTCTTTTAAAATATAATGCATTTGAACATAATTCAGCTTTAATGTCTTGGGGCTGACATAAACATTAAAATTAATCAGGTATTACAGTGAGTCCCTTTGGGAAGACTGAGATTTTACAGCTCTTTTCCCCATTACCCTGAAAACTCCTGACTGTCAGACTTTAAGTCTTTTGTTTGTTTGTTTTTTACTTTCAGTGTTTTACTGATTATAACTGCTTTACTTTCATTCCTTAATGACGTGCTATTTATTGATTTTTACATTGCTATATCTGTGTGGCCATTTAACATCACTTTCTTTGCCTGATTGATTCTGTTTTTGTTTTGTTGTGGATTAGGACCACAGATACATTATTAGAAGTGTGTGAAAAGTCTAGGTAGACTTAATTCAATCTCAGAGCATTCATGTCTGTGGTTCTCCCTCCTGGCTCTGCATTAATCACCCATAGGGTTTTTTCCATGGATGCCCATGCTCTATCCCTGGAGGTCCATATTCAGGGGGTTTCCATCTATACTTTTAAAGAGCAAAGGTGATTATGATGTACATTTAAGTCTTCATGCTAGAAATTTCTGGATAAATGAGGTATTACTACCTGACTTTGATAATGGCTTGTTATATGAATTAGCAGATAATGTTTTTCACCTCAGAAGAGTTTCATGAGGATTTTTGGGCTAACATTAATGAATTCTAAGAATTCTTTTCAGTAAAATATAACAATATTATCTTAGTCCAGTATTGTATATATTTTATAGGTCTCTTCAAACTCCTTAGGATAGATTAAGAGAGAGCAGGGTACTTTTAATTATGTCTCTGTATTCTGAAATGTATCTTCCTTTTCATTTATTCAGCAAATAATTTGGGTGCCTTTTATGTGCCAGGATCGCTTATCAGGTGCTGAAGAAAGGAACTGGGCTTATTATAAACACTTTAGGTGGTCTGAATAAAAATTGATTATTCAAAGTTATGCTAAACTCAGGAAGGAAGAACATATTCCGTACAACAAATAGATGATAAATTATGTAGAGAATCTCTTCTCAGCAATTTATTATATACCCTTGGTTCCCAGAAAAGAGTTGAGATTTTGGTATCAAAAAGATTTAAAATTGAAAAACATAAAATGAGGAAAATTTAATTAAATGGTACAAAGCAATAAATGTATCAGACATTTGTCATGCTTTCTTCTATGTGTTACCTTGATTTAGGAAGAAGTAGCTTTGAAGATGAACTGATTTTAAGACTAGAGATGAAAACAGGAAATATGGAATAATACTTATGAGAAAATGAAGGAAACAAATTAGCAAAATAATATATTAGTATTCTGTTTATCTGATTTTCCCAGGGAGTTATGTGTTCTAGGTAAATTGTTTTTTCACAAAACTGAACCATAACTTTTAAAAAAATCCCGATGCAATTTTTTTTAGAAAATATCACATACTTCTTTGTCTAATATTCAGGAAACAGGAAAGAAATAACCTTTTCTAAAACTCAAGGTCATTATGTTGTACCATGCTTTGACACAGTGAATTTCATGTTCTGGTGCTCTTAAAAGCTTTATTTAAAAATGAAATTTGGTAATGAGTAAAATCTAGTAATGAGGGACAATAAAAAATCCTGAAGAATGAAAGAAAGTGGCAATGTGAGGATATGATATTAGCAGTAACTAGGATGGTCAAGATAATCAGAATGCTTATTCCTCTGGGCAACTTTGTTATTTCGTTGTATGTCTTTGGAGATGCACTGTTCTTTCATTTGTAATTTGATTTGGAGAGTAAAGAGAATTATAAAAACTCTTCCTTTCCACCCTCAGTTGCAGTAAAACATCTCATAATAGGTGAGAGATTTAAACTATGTTGTCTTTTGGGTTTTGGTGGCTTAGAAGTCAATTTCGATTGATTTATAATAGGAATGTGTGATAGAACCTGTAGTCATTAATTTAAAATATGCCTTAGTAATTTTAGTAGTATATACATAGAATGTGGAAAATCATGTCTGCCTTTTTAAGAGAGCAGAACCTTTTCTATTGAGAGGTGTCAGGTTTTAGTTATTAGGTGGCACTTATCTTTAAAGGAGTGAAAAATCTCTGAATTGAATAGGCAGAGCTTAGCGCTTTGCCTGATGAAAATGGGTGTATTATTTAAGATAACTTTCACTGTATGTGTGTGTGTGTTTGACTGTGTGTATGTGTAGCTAGCTGGAAACAGATTTTTCTCAAAAAATATGTCTGCAGTGGACTAAGACACTGAGAAAACAGATTAACTGAGGAGTTCCAATAGATACTGACATTTTTTTCTGTAAAATCTGTTTTAAATTTGTTGAACAGATAAAATCAAATGTGTTGGGTATTGTTTAGGCAATTACTGATTTCTTCCTTCCTTCCTTCCTCCCTCCCTGTCTAGTCAAGTGCAGTATTGAGAAGGGGGGAAAGTAGTAGAACAAGGAGTTCAATCTGTAACTGACTGAACAATCAAGTGAGATAACTCACTACCTTTGGACCAGCTGGCAATTACTAATTACTCTACTTGGTAAAGCCTGATTGCTTGGTCTTTATAATATACCATATTTCTCCTTAAGTAGCAGTGACAGGAGGCAAGATAAAGCATCTGGAGATGCTATAGCAGACATCCTAGAATTTAAAATTTTTAACGTCAAATTCTTCATTTGTGTTGGTGTTTATACGTTCAGAGGAAAAGGAAAGCAAAAATATTTTATGGTACCAGTAGCAGATGAGACTGCTGATCTCAAAGGCAAATACACTTACCTAGTAGATCACATACTACTAAAAGATCTTGAAAGGATGTGAACAAGAAAAGAATCCAAGTCTATACCAAGAAGAAAATTTTGCCTGCATTAATGTGCTTCTTCTGTTCTGCCAAGGGACTTTGTTCTTTGCATACCCACTTCTCTATGGCACTACTCAGTGTTCTGAAGACTGAAAAATTGAAAAGTATTGCTTTTATCAAACTTCTAAAAAAATGAAAGTGATAAGCTGTGAGGGAAGTTTGGTGTGGATAGCAGGCAGCCATGCCAGACAGGTGTAGAGTGTCCACTGTGCTCCGGACACCATTTTGAACACTAGGACTATAGTGGTGAAGAAAACAGACTAAACCAGGTGGATCATTGGTGTTCATCTGAGGCAAGGTGAATTTTACTGTGTCCTTTAAACAAAGATGTTTGTTACCATGGCCTAAGAAAAGAAAATATAAAATGTCCAAGAATTTGGTGGTTTTTTTTTCCTTTGAACTTATAAATATGCTAGATCTTTCTGTGTATTTATCCACAAGGCAGTGGTAGCTGTTTCATCTGTAAAATTCACCTTGAATTAAGGCTTGATTCCATAATCAAAGGCAGCGTTACCTCCAGTGCCAGAAAACAATGACCTAGAACTCCTTAACTCTTCATAAAAGGGCTTTGTACAGTCAAGGATTACATCCGTTTCACATTAAGCAACTTGGGCCAGATTTGTTCCTTACAAAGCCTTTCCCTGCAGTTGCTATGCCACAGAAAGCTATTAAACTGCCATGTTTTTTGGCACTTGGATTTTCTTGTTATCAATGTATGTGAAAAAAAAAAATACCTGGTGCTGTCTTGTTTTTAGTTCCATTTTATACAAAATATTTAATACCTTTTTATTTTTTGTTTGAAATATTTTAATTGTATTTTAAAAGATTTTGTGTTTTTTTCTTTTTGCATAGTGTTAGTATGCGTATTATTATGTGACTTGGAGGAGCTGAAAAAATTTTAAACTGGCCAGAGATGAAACTCACTGACTCTCTTCAGGAAGCTGTGACACCCACTTCCATGCTCCTGCCAAACGTTTCCCTTCTATGACTTTGGTGCATAGACTTTGAAGCATTGTTGACCACATGGCAGTTTGCCCAGAACCCAAATGCCCTGTATAATTTGCGTAATAATTACCATTGATTTGCATATAGTATAGGCTGAACTATCTTCCTGAATTGAAAGTTAAAAATATTTTTAATGATTAAAGCCTTTCCTCTTACTTGTTCTCCTTTTCTAGGTTTGAGAAGGGGTCATAGCTGTGTGTTTCCGCAGTCGTTTGTATTTATCAAGATGCTTCCCAGATTTCTCTACCCTGTGTTGGACACACTTTCTTAACTCCCATTCTGTATGCCCCCACCTCCAGCATCATTTCCCTCTCACTGGCCATGCCCCTCCTGATTTTATCTCCTAGTTTTCTTTGCTTCCTCATGTCATATTCTGCTATCTTTTTGTTCTCCTCAATAATGAAAAGGAGATCATTTATTTTTTCACTCTGCCACATGTCTGATGAGAGGCAGCTTAATGTTTCATGTTGAACACATTGTAGGTAAATTGGAATACGTGAGGCCCAAGATGAGTTTCTCTCTGGTACCATCCAGACCAGGCACACAATGTTCTCAATCTCAAGAAGCCCAGGAAGATAAGGTTGATTTCTTTGTCTCCTATCTTCCTTCCCCATACCCACCTCTAATTTATTTATTTGACAATTATTTTTAGGAATATGTTTACAGTTGAGTTGCTCTAGAATAATCTTAGAGATCCTGGACTTAAAAAGACTTCAAATTCTACTTTATTATTGAAAATTTAGTTTCTCTTCTTCCTTCTCCTCCCTTCTCCTCTCTCCTCCCTTCTCCCTTCTTTCTTCTTCTTGTAATAGGTAAGCACTTCCATGGTTCAATTTTTTTTTTTTTTTTTGAGACAGTCTTGCTCTGTCACCCTGGCTAGAGTGCAGTGGTATCATCATAGCTCACTGCAACCTCAAAACTGAGCTCAAGTGATCCTCCTGCTTCAGCCTCCGAAGTAGCTGGGACTACAGGCACCCTCCACCATGCTGGCTCGTTTTTCCATTTTTTGTAGAGACGGGGTCTCACTCTTGCGCAGGCTGTTCTCAAACTCCTGACCTTCAGTGATCCTCCCATCTTAGCTTCCCAAAGTCCTAGGATTACAGGCGGGAGCCACCGTACACAGCCCCAGAAAATGTTTTAAGTATATAATCAGTGTCAAGTCTCCCTCCCACTTTATCTGTTATCCACCCAGTTCCCCAGCCATCACAATCAGGATTATATACATTTTATGTATATCCTTCTCATGTAGTTTTTAATGTATAGACAAGCAAATATATTTCTATATGTATTCTTTTATATACAAAAATCAGCAAAGTTATACATTGAGTTCTAAACTTTGCTTTTTTTTACCTAACAAATCCTCGTGCTCTTTTTATATAGTATACAGAGTGCTTTTCATTTTATAACCAGATATTAAATTGTATTCATTTTCTATGACTTATTTAACCTGTTCCATATTTATTGATATTAGGTCATGTGTAAAACATAAGACTTTTTTCCTGTATATATGAGAATTCGAAATTGAAAATAGACTTGTGCTCCCCCTAGCAGAGAACACATAGGGACTCCATTAGGTATTGGCATTACAGGGGAGGAGGTGGAGTGGTAAGATCTTACTTAACCAGCTTCCAAGGTTTTACTAGTGATTTTTCCCATTCTGAGTTACATTGTACTTTCCTACAATTAATAATAGCGTTATTCCAGTAGTCTTTTGAAGATGATTTAAGAAAAAAATATCTGGTGACCATTGTTTGCATTATCTTTTTTAAAAATTAGTATTTAATTACGTTTTAAAAACTTACTTCTTTTGTTTTTGCCTTTTTTTAAACTAGATCCTTACAATAAATGAGGATGGATCACTTGGTTTGAAAACCCCTAAATCTCACGTTTGTGAGCACTGCAATGCTGCCTTTAGAACGAACTATCACTTACAGAGACATGTCTTCATTCATACAGGTATTTCTTGAATTAAAATGGGCTTACGGCCATTAAAATTATTATCTCTGTTATTTTCATCTTCTTGTAAATGTCATTCATTCCTAAGAATGTAGCTAACCTGGCATTCCAAATCGGAGATTTCATAGGCCAGCACGTCATAAGGAAACCAGGAAGACTCTTAAGTGAGAAAACAGCATGGATGTGTAAAATTAACTAAGTAGTCCTAATTGGACACTTATTTGGCTTAATGTGCTCCTTTTAGTTAGAGAAATGATTAAAGAATGTATTAATAAAAGCCTATCAACATTCTTTTTTTTGTGCTAGATGTCTAGACAGTTTGAAATACGGATTTGGAAATCAAACACAAAAAATGATAGCTAAGATCATGAAGTTTTGGAGAACAGAACTAAAGACTGATTGCAGACCTTTGGGTAAACAAACTAGACATCTAAGATAGACGGTGGGAGCAAAAGAGCAATAATGGAGGCTTGATGAACTAGGAAAAACATACTGTCCCAGAGGCCAAAAGAAGAAAGAATTCCAAGCAGGGCATGATCAACAATGTCACAACCCTCAGGATAGAGAGAGTTACAAAACTGAGAAAAAAATCTTTGGGATTGATAGTAAGGAGATCACAAGTAGCTTTTCAGAAGCAGAGTATAAGGGGTAAGCCACAAGTGGGTGGTGCAGAGTTTGAGACTTAAGAGTAGACTACTCTTTCAGGTGTTGTGCTGAAAGAGGAGTGACAGTCCTAAGGTAGGAGTGTTGTGGGATTGAAACAAGGTTTCTCAGCACAGAACAGATCAAAGAATACTTTCCTTAAAAGGAAAGGATCCAGCAGAGGGGGGAAGTTTGAAGAGACAGGATTATTTTAAAGAGGGATGTTTAGAAAGTTCTGAAGGTTCTGAAGGAAACTGGTGAAAGAGAATAAAGGAAGGGATGGTTAGCCATGGAGAACAGGATGAGTGCTTCTTCCTCCAGATAAAAAGCAAGGACAGATATTTAAGATACATAGGTAACCTGTAGAGTCCTTTCTCATCCCATGATTTTTAAATTGCTTTACTTATTTCCTTTTTTTATTTCCATGAAGGTTACAGGTCAAATTTAATCTCATTTTTATGTGCTTGTGAGAATGTGCATTTTTAAATTTGGGGAAAAAATTGAGAGGAAATAAAATTCTGTTAAGTTAATGAACAGTGTAAAAGATTTGTGGATATTTTGAGTTTTCCAAAATTTGGGCTTTTAAGATTTATGTTTCCTCAGAAACAGCAACTAAAAACTGTTGTTTTGTCCAGTAACTAATTTATGGATGTGAAATTATTTTAAGGCGAAAAACCATTTCAATGTAGTCAATGTGACATGCGTTTCATACAGAAGTACCTGCTACAGAGACATGAGAAGATTCATACTGGTGAGTGTTACCACCCTTACTAGGATCATTAAAATGACTATTTTCAGATGTAGGGAAGAATTTTTGATGAAGTAGCAACGACTTGTTGCTACTTTGATTGGTTTAGATTGTAAATCAGTTTATCTTTTTTCTTCCTTTAGTAAATCAACGTTGATTGTTAAGACTTGGCCTTAATGTCCAAGCCCAATAAATTATTTTGAAAGAGTCTTGTAATAACTTAAAATATATGTTTAAAGTGACAAAAGGAAGGAAGCTTTTCTGAAATAGCTATTTCTTTAGGTGTTTAACAAGTTTAGAGTAAAGTTATTTACATTAATTAGTTAATTTTAATTAATTACATTAATTAATTTCTTCTGGGGAAGAAAGCAAAATGCCTGCGCTAGCAGGGAAAAATTTCTCAGTGAAGTTGTTAATGATTTAGAAATAAATATTCCAGAAGATCCGTATAAAGGAACCCACACCTTAAAAATCTAAGTCTCGTTTTAGAGCAAATATTTATTTATTTTTTTGACAAATGTAAAACCAAGTTTTATAAATAACTTGATTTAGTAGATAATTAACTTTTGACCTTTATTGCTTCTAACTAAGCATGGTGAAAAGTATTTCTTTAGAATTGATTTCTAGTGTTTTGCTTTTTGTGATGGAATAAAATCAGATTTGGTGAATTTGTAGAACTTGATTTTCATATTTAAATGGAATTGAGAATTGTGATAATATAAGATTATTGAAATTATTGAAGTTCTTCATATTTCTTTGTTTTAAATACTAAAGCAAGTGTTTTCATCTAGATGTGTTGTCATGGTACCTGCAGTATCTGCATAAGGAGTTACTGGACAGTTTGTCATATAGAGGCAACCTTTTCTGCCTATAACTTTCCTTCAACCTTCTTTGCTCCTGAAAAGAAGCATGAATGTGGCTGGTCTGCTTAAATAAAACTTCAACTGTGCAGCATAGCTGCATGCTTTGATGTTCTACTTTTTTGGGGGGCCAGGGGGTGGGCGGGGGGTGGACAGAGTCTTGCTCTGTTGCTCTAGAGTGCCATGGCATCGGCCTAGCTCACAGCAACCTCACACTCCTGGGCTCAAGTGATCCTCCTGCCTCAGCCTCCTGAGTAGCTGGGACTACAGGCATGCGCCACCACGCCTGGATAATTTTTTCTAGTTTTAGTTGCCCAGCTAAGTTTTTCTCTTTTTAGTAGAGGCGGGGTCTTGCTCTTGCTGAGGCTGGTCTCAAACTCCTGAGCTCAAGCAATCCTCCTGCCTCAGCCTCCCAGAGTGCTAGGATTAGAGGTGGGAGCCACCACGCCCAGCCTGATGTTGTACTTTTTAAAGATCATTTTGCACATCATTCATTTCAGTTTCTTAAGTAAGCATTTATTCATCTCTTTCAGATAGAAGAGAAATACTAGGCACTGTCGGAGAAAGAATAATTTTATGGATTTTGTGTTTAAACATAAATTTAAGTTTAGCTATAAGTAAAATAATAAAACCTGATTGGATAATAATGATAGTGGTTAAATATTTTTGTATATTTTTAATGCCTATTAGATTTTGATGTTTTACTTACTCATTGAACAAAAATTTACTGAGCCTCTAGTTATTTTTCAGGCACCAAAAATGGAGATAACATAAGGCAGTTTCTTTGGAGTTTACATCCTTAAGGGAAAGACAGACATATAAACAAGCACAGTGTAATTAAGTGTTGTAGAGTTTTATACAAAATGCTCAAAATGTTGTTTTGCCCTGAGGAAGAGAAACCTGTGCTGTCTACTGAAAGTTACTTAAGGATGGTATCACAGAAAAGCCACATAAGGCTAAATTAAGAATATATATATGTGTGTGTGGGTGGGTAGGTACGTATCTGAGAAAAAGATTTGCAAAGCAATACTTACCTTTATTGCACTCTGATACTTTTATTCTAGTGATTTTTTTTTTTTTTTAAGTGCTGGTCACAATGCCGTAATTCCACAGATTGGAAAAGAACTGCATTAGACCATGGGGGATTCTTGGGTATATATAATGAGTACTTAATGTTTATTGAAGATTTACTAAGTACCAGATAACTGTGCTAAATGTCTTGTTGAATATTTCATTTAGTCCTCGCGTTAATCTTGAATGACAGGAGCTATTATTATCCCCATTTTATAGATAAGGATGTAGTAGGAAGCACATAGAAGTTAAGAAACTTTCTAAATTTACATAATCTAGTCAGTGATGGAGGCAAGATTCTAGCTAAAGTCTTTGTGACTCCAGAGTACATACGTGAGATCACTGACTATGCAGAATGGGACTAGAAGCAGAAAAATATCTTTTTGGCCTTTTTGAGTTTTCCTCTGCCTCTAAGCCAGTTATGGCTTAGCTGTCCTATGTGTTTCGTAACATCTAAAAGGGATGGAAGCAAAGGCTGGAGTTCTCATACAGAGAATAATTTAGAAGAAGTTAAGGAGTTGAGAGGAGGCAGGGCAAAGCCGTCACTATGTTTTCTTAACAAAGAAAATTTTTCTTTTGAAGAAAGATTCAATTTTGCCCCGTTGTTCACTCCCTAGGTGAAACTGATATAAGGGGATAGTTTTTCTTTATTTACTTCATATTCTTGATTCTTTTTATAGACTCTTTCTAAAGACAGTAGAACTTAGATAATATTTTTTGTCTTGTAATCAAGTTACCTATAAGTTACATCTATTTGGGAAAATATATGTAGAATCACAAGTAATTTCTCCATCATTTATTGTTCTGTCTTTGCTGTTCTTTCTTTCGTATTCTCAATGGCTTTTCTTTTTGGAGGAAGTTAGTGCCCTAAAGTTTGCCTATTTCAAGACTTTCTCTCTTTGTAGGCTCTTAGTTTAGAATACATTTAAATAGTTACAGCAATAAGAGAGACTTTTCATATGTCTATCCATTTTTTAATTGTCAAGCAGTTAATGAGTCACCTAACTGACCCTTGAACGTTGTGTGGTGAGGATGAGTTAGGTGGTCAGCTCTTAAAGGCTCTGTTTTCCTAACAGCCTGTCTTATCCTTTTAGGTCATTATACTGTCTCCTTCTAGTACCTTATCCCCCAAGCCCATTCTCTGCTCCATTTGCAACATGGTTAAAAATCATTACCTGCTTGGCAGCTCTGATCAATGATAAAGAAATCTTCTGTGGCTTTTATAAACCAAGGACTTAGTTGATTTGGTTTTCAAATGGAAAAATTTTTAACTTGCCCTGGACAAGCTATTATTAATTAGGTGCACTTCCTAAATATGGGCTTGCCTATGAAATACCATTTTAGGGGAGAGTATTTTTTCATCCAGAGGCTGATCTCTTAAATTCTTTTGAAAGCTTTCTGCGTTTAGACTAAGGCACTGAAAACTGTCCAAATGTAAATATTCTCAGGACCACTATTTTGGGCAGTTACGGAAGATTTATATCTTTTTGTGAAAATTATAGATCCTTAGGTGATGTTTTGGGATATGGCAGAGGAGGTGGGGACTTGAGGCTAAGGTTGGAGATAATAATTCTAATCGATAATTTTGTTTAGGGCCAAAATTACTGCTCAGGTTCATAACAAGGTTAAACATTCATTGTCACTGGCAGATTTCCTTTGTGATCAGGTACTTTTGTCTAAGGTACCTTTTCCTTTGCATTTTCAAGACGCATATATAAAGTAAATGTTAGAATGACATATATTCAGTTATGTTCTTTTCTCCTCACCTTGTAATCATTTTACTCTTAAGAAACTGCCAGTCTTACTGCCATGGGGGTGGAAGGGGGATCGAAGAATGAAAAACTTCGGTACTATTTTTAATTTTTTTTTTCTAAATTCCTGTAAGGAATTCTTCCTGTAAGGCACAGAATACCTGTCCTGATATTCTGTTATAATAAATTATGGTTGCTTTTTATAGTTGTGGCAGTTTTCATAATTCGATTTTGGGTTTTTGTTTTTGTTTCTGTTTTTTTCAAGACAGGGTCTTGCTCTGTCACCCAGGCTGGTGTGTAGTGGCATAATCATAGCTCACTGCAGCCTCAAACTCCTGGGCTCTAGCAATCCTCCTTCCTCAGCCTCCCAAGTAGCTGGGACTACAGGTGTGTGCCCCACACCTGGCTAAGTTTATTTATTTACAATTTTTGTAGAGATGGGATCTCACTATGTTGCCCAGGCTGATCTCAAACTCCTGGCCACAAGTGATCCTCTCACCTTACCCTCCCAAAGCACCAGGATTACAGGCTTGAGCCACCATGCCCAGCCTCATAATTTTTTATTTTAATTAGTAAAAATGTTATGAGGCCATTTTTACATATGGGGAAGCTTTTATAAATGATCTTCCTCTCACAAATAAAAGAAATGTAAAAAATAAACCAAATCACCCAGAATTATACACGTTCACTAGGTTTCTTTTCCCATAAAGTTTGTATTTTAAGGCTTTAGTTCTTGGATATATTCAGTTCTATCTGAATATAGTAAAAAGTATGGAAAACCTGTCTTCTAAGTTAGTATTCTTTATGCCTAAAAACATGTCAATCCTCTTTTCCTCTTGACTATGGCTTTTATTCACAACCATGTTAAATAGCTGAATAATAATAGCATTATTGGGGGTTTTTTAGACCAGTCGGGCTAGTGGGGTGAGGTTAGAATTGATTCACCCTTTACTAACTTAGCTGAACACTTTATATTTCCTTCAGTGTGATTTGATTATTGATAAAAATTAGTTTTTGTCTCATGTTTTTCAAAGTCCTAATTTATAGTTTATCAGCTGTAATAGAGAATGCTATTGAAAGAAGGTGTTACAGAGTTTAACTCTTATTTGTGAGGATGAAGGAACTGAATCCTATTTGTGCTCCTGAGAATGTTGCTTGTACTGTGAGCTCTTGGCTTTGTGATTCCTGAAGCCAGATAGCACTGGCATGGACAGAACTTGCCAAGGAAGATTTAGCAAGGAAGTATAGATTGCTGGGACTGACATTCTCTGGTTTAACAAAGCTTTCAGGAACCAGAATTTTTTTCATCTGCAAAACTGTTCATAATTCATACTAAAAGATTTGGTTACACATAAAACATAAACAAGCTAAATATTATATAACAAACATCTCAGTAAAGACAAAAGAAATCATATATATATAAAATTATATCATACTTTAAAAAAAATTTTTAGGGGGGATACAGAAAGTCATCCAGAAGATTAACTCCATTTTAATTTTTTGTCTTAAGACTGAAATATGGGAAATCAGAGGCTTTATAATGAAAGTTGACTAGTTTTCAATTAAGTGTATATATTTTGTTGTGTCAGTAACCTTCCCTTTCAAATCTATATAAAATGTTCTTTATTAGTTCTTAATGGCTGTACAAAAACATTTCTTTGCCATTTGTTTTGACAAGTTTCTAGTTTAACAAATTGGGACTCTGTTGAAGTGATCTTATTCTTACATATGATCATTGAATGAACATGTGAATCATGCAACTCCAGATTTGACAAAGGGTATATCAAATTTCCAGTATAAGTGGTACGGACAAGCTGTGCTTTCAGAGTTCATCTGAAATAGACCAGAGAGGATTCAGATTGGTGGCCTCCTGGAAGAGGTAGAACATAAGTGTCCCTAAGAGTAAGTTCGGGACACTTTGCAGTCCATGTGTTGCATGGGAGTCCAGTGTCATCACAGAAAGTGTAGGTAGTAGAGCAAAAGGCACTGTGGAAGCAAGGAGCAGAAGAAAAATCTGCAGTGTACTGAAGTGGCGACTTTTGGGGCAAGGACAGGTAAATAGATATGCAGATAATCAATGCAGAAACACACAGAGGGTAGCAAGGGAAAACTCAGACAAGCAGGCATCCATACAGTTGCAGATGCTGGACAACAGGGGAAGCAGTGTGTCATATGTGCCGGCTTAAAAGAACCAGAAGGTAGTTTAACTACTTCAAGGAAGTTTGAAAGCTAGAAATTCCTAAGAATTCATCATTATCATAAGCCTAATGATACTGTCAAGTAAATTTATTGAGTACCTGTTTCCTGCCAAGCAATGTATTAAACCTGATACATAAATTACCTCTCTTTATCCTCACAGCAGTCCTATGAGGAGGGTACTATTATTACTTGTTTTACAGATAAGGAAACTCAGGTTCAAAATGATTAAGTAACTTTCCCCCATGTGCACAACTGGTTAATGACAGTACAGCTTTTCAGAGTTCATGCCTTTAACCAATACGCCATTGAAAGTACCAAGGAAATTTTGAATTGACAACAACTTTTGGTTTTAACTAGAGAGGTTTTTATTTTGTTTAGGTAAGGGTGGAGCCAATCTTGGACTTGACCTGTAGCCTGTGGGTAATTCATATGCTTGACTGAAATGAAGTCTGTGAGTGTAGGGGTAAGAGCAGATTTCAGCTAGTATGAAGTGAACAAAGGCAAGATGCACAACATATAAATGACCATTCTAAGTAGAGTAGAAAGAATGAGTAGAGTGGAGATGAGGAGTTAAGTCTAGAAAGTTTTGTTTTGGAATGCATTGTCTAGCCTTGTTGCTAAGCTAATAAGGGGTTTCAAATTTGTTCTGTAAAGCATTATACAATACTAAGGCATTTAACTGCCATGTTAGAAAAATACTGTTTTTTTGTGAGGACAGATGGAAATTAGGGAAATATGTTACTTTTTTGTTACTGATAACTACTATGAAAAATTTTAAATAATATTTAATATTTTTACCTTTATATTCAGGTAATTACAAATATATTAATCAAGTTTACCTTTAGGTATTTAAAAATATTTTTAAAACGAATGGAACAGCATTGTTAAGCTTCAAGGAATGTAAGATTTCTTCAGTTTTGGCCAGTTTAAGAAGTAGCAAAACTTGGAAACCAATTACAGTGAAACCAAAAAAGTGATGTTTCCAGGACTTTAGATCCTCTTCATTTTTGAGCAGTATAGAAAACATTAATTTTGAGCGAAAGAGTTGAAAAGAACTCCTCCCATTTAATTTAACACATAGAACTTCTAATTTTTTTAAAGTTAGTTTTGGTAGTAGTTTCTTATTTTTGATGTTTTGGTTTTTCTTTTTTTAATTGTTTTGATAACCTTAGAAAACAGTCCAAAGCAAGGTAAGTTTCTCTACTCTTTTACATGTTAGCTTGTCTTCCTTTAAGATGGGTTCTCTTTTGCCCCATGAAAAATTATTTTGCATTCTATATAAGATGAAGCATTAATTGAATTGAGCCTAGCTCTAATGCTTTGTTTTACAAATCCTTTGACACCAATTCTTTTGGAAAAACACCCAATTACTTCTTTGAACTCAAACACCTAAAGACCTTCAGGATTTTCTAATATTTGAAGCTGTCTTTTTGACAGCAGTTAAGCATGCTATTTCAGAATCCAGTTGAGTATATCACCAACATTCATGTCTTTAAATCATGAATTAAGTTTTTAGACATTTGGATTGGCTGACGACAAAATGTTTCTATTTGTCGATAAAGTTTATTTGAATTTTAATGACACTGAGGCTTAAAAATTCATGTAATTTATTTGGGTCTTTCACAAAAGAATGGCTGACAGAATGCACTGTTCGATTTGGACGTAATCATGATGAAATGGAATTTAGAATCTTTAGGGTAATCTAAATTTACTTATCAAGATTATTCTTATTTTTGTGGATACTTTTAAGATCTTTATATGCTATCTCTAAAGAGTTTACATTTTTTTCAAAAATGTTTAAATTTCATTTTCATTCAACCCCCATTTGAATTTTATGCAAGTGTCATGACATTCTTTTCTTCTTAGAAAGCAGTCACAGTAATAACAGCTTCTACATATTCTGTAACTTGTTTCACTCTCCTGTGGATCTTCTGGGGAGAGTCTAACTTGATGCCGTTAGGAAGCAAGCTAGGTCATAGGATTGACATTGTAATCATTGGAATTTAATAGGTGGCAATTTATCTAGTCGCCTTCATCGCCCATGCTGCTTCCATTATTGGTCATCAGTGCTAGTACTTCTTGTTCTTTATGTCTTGTAGTACTTTATGTCTTTTTTTCTTTTAACTGATAAACTCTGTATCTGCTATCCATAGCTGCATAAAATAGCTGATAAATTAATTAAAATTTTATTGGCTTTTTTTCTCCTCATATTTTTATCCCTTTGTAAAGTCTTTACAGGGCTTAACTATCTTCTTCACCCACATTTGATCTGTTTTGATTTTGATTTTTCTAAGGGTACTTAAAGGACTGCTGAGCAAGTCCTTTCAGTGTGCATTTTTGATTATTCCAGGAAATATATTCAGTCAACTTTTAATTACCTACGGGTGAATTGACCAGGTTGTAGATTAATTATTTTAAATTTAAAGAGATAAATGCATTTGTGAAGAAATAAAATGACTACACACACAAAGAACAATGTATTTGTTGCTAGAGTTCCCCTTTCTCCATATCCTTGGCAGCATCCATTATTGCCTGTATTTTTGATAAAAGTCGTTTTATTGGAATGAGATGACGTCTCACTGTAGTTTTGATTTACATCTCTCTGATGATTACTGATGTTGAGCATTTTTAAATATACCTTTTGGCCGTTTGTATGTCCTCTTTTGAGAAATGTCTATTCAGATCATTTGCCCATTTTTAAATCTGATAATTTGATTTTTTTGCTGGTGAGTTATTTGAGCTCCTTATATATCCTGGTTATAATTCCACGTCAGATAGGTAGTTTGTAGGTATTTTCTCCCATTCTTTGGGTTGTCTCTACTTTGTCCATTGTTTCCTTTGCTAGGCAGAAGCTTTTGACTTTGATGTAATCCCGTTTGTCTATTTTTGCTTTGGTTGCCTGTGTTTTTGAGGTCTTACACAAAAAAATCTTTATCCAGATCAGTGTCTTACAGCATTTCCTACTAGTTTTCTTCTAGTAGTTTCATAGTTTCAGATCATTCACTGTTGATGTATGTAAATGCTACTGATTTTTGTGTGTTGATTTTGTATCCTGAAACTTTACTGAATTCATTTATCAGTTCTAAGTCATAACTGGGTTTAGATTTTTCTAAATATAAGATTACCTCATCTGTGAACAAGGCTAATTTGACTTCTTCCTTTCCAGTTTGGATGCCTTTTATTTCTTTCTCTTGCCTAGTTGCTCTGGCCCACATAGTATTCTATATGGGCCTATTTTGCTTGTGTAATAGAGGAACCCTCTTTACCCTTAAAAATCAAACATAGGTGTTCTTGCCCAGTTTATTTACCTTTTAGTTCTTTGTCATTGGATAGAGGGGAGGACATGGAATCTGATGAGCTATAACTCTAGAATCTTGATATATTATCCCTATAGAAAAATCTTGTTTTCCTGTTCCTGTTTTTCAGATATTTTATTTTATTTCATTTCATTTTTTCAATTTTATTTTATTTTATTTTATTTATTTTTGAGACAGCATCTCACTCTGTTGCCCTGGGTAGAGTGCAGTGGCATCATGAAGCTCACTGCAACCTCAAACTTCTGGGCTAATGGGATCCTTCTGCCTTAGCCTCTCAAGTAGCTGGGGCTACAGGCGCTTGCTACCATGCCCAGGTAATTTTTTTCTGTTTTTGATAGAGACAGGATCTCACTTTGGCTCAGGCTGGTCTCAAACTCCTGACCTCAAGTGATCATCCCGCCTTGGTCTCCCAGTATGCTAGGATTACAGGTGTGGGCCACTATGCCTGGCCAATTTATTTTTTAAAATGATAATTGTGGGAAATAGACAGTGGACTCATAGGAACCTGAAACTGAAAGGTATTATTTTAAAATGTTAGGATTCAGTGACAAATGCAAAGGTTTGCCTTATTGCAGGAGCCATGGACATAATAAATACTAGAGGCTGGCCAGGAGACATTATTAAGGAGGTGCTGTTATTAAGGAGATGAGATGCCAAACGAAGGAGAAGAAAATTATTGTTACATGGAGGGAAGGGTAGAGGCTAGCTACCAAAACAATATTTGATGCTATGCTTTAATGGCCTAGACTTCTGCTAGCTTATTTAGTAGAATTTGCTTAGTGATCAATGAACGTTAACTAGGCTTTTTCTAATACTGAAAAGAAAAAGATTACATCAAAAAAAAGAGAAAGCAATAGTAACAGACTATTTTAGCAGGATAATTAGCATTTTTTGGTCATTTTCCTCCTTGGATTTTATGTAATACTTTGTATTTGAGAGCTTGTTTGGAGATTCTAGCAGGGGAGCGCAGCTACTCATACACCCTTGAACGAAGAACGGTCCTCCTCTATTGGGGAAGGTCAAGGTGGTCGTCTTCTACTGTGTGTGCGGCTTCGAGAGGGACACCCATGCAGTGCTGAGGGAGGAAGGGGACACCTGCCTAGTCAGCCAGATCAGCTGAATCAACCCTGGCAATCAATGGGGTGACAGATGTAGCCAGATCGCCCTCACATCCCGTGTTTTGTATTTGAATGCTGTTAAGTTAGCCTTGTTTTTTGCATTTTACATGACAGTTCTTAGAATGTTGTGCATAAATGTAAAGTTTACATTAAGTCATTACTCTGCTGAATTGAGAGTTGAAGCTACTGCTTCTATAACGGTCTAGATTTACTTGGTCAGCAGTGTTTGGGTTTTAGATCTAATTAATTAGCTACTAAAATTTTTTTCCTGGCTGGAAAATAAATTCTAAAACTAATCTCAGTCTTTCTTCCTCTTGCCTCATTGAAACAATTGCTTTTATAATGAGATTTCTTAGGAATACCACTATCATACTCTGTATTTTATTAAATGTTGAGGGCCTAAACAAGACTTTAAGACTAAAACTTGAATGAAATGGATATGGAAGACATTTTAAAGGAATAATGAATTCAGATGAAATTTAAGAGCAGTTTAAACAGAAAGAATTGGAGTGAAACTAGTAGAGGGTAATGGTTTTCAAACTTTTTTGGGGAACCCCAGTTTTCAAACAAAATCCTACATGGGAACAACATCAGTAGTCTGTTAAAAAGCAAGGCAGATGATTTCAAGTGTGTTTCCTTGGCTCTAGATGAGTTGACAGATGGTATCAATTACTATAATCTATTTGTACCAACTTCTGACACCAAATGTGTGGGTTTTTCCCTCAGACCAGCAAACAATTCTCCACTTCTCTGGTCACCAGCTGGATGTCCTACAATTTAATTAAACTCTGATACTAACTACCTGGAGTTAGCATCAGATCCTGCAAATTAAGGGATCAGTCCCACAACACTGGCCCCACTTCAGATACTAATTGCCAAGTCCAGGCGTTCCATACTTCTCGCTGACTGATTATAAATTAGGTGTTCCTGCGAGCCACTCCTTGGGTTTGATAATTTGCTAGAACAGCTTACAGAGCTCAGGAAAGCACTTATATTTACTGTTTTATCATAAAGGATACAGATGAACAGCCAGATGAAGGGGGGTGGTGCATAGGGCAAAGCCTGGAAGGGTCCCAAGAGTAGGAGTTTCTGTCTTGTGGAAGTAAGGTGTTCACCTTTCTCGCACATGGATGTTCATCAGTCCAGAAGCTCTCTGAACCTCGTCATTTAGGAGCTTTTATGGAGGTTTAATAATGTAGGCATGATGGGGTATTAACTCAGTCTCCAGCCCCTCTGCTTTCCCTGGAGGTTGGGGGGAGTGGGGCTGAAATTCTAGGCATCTAATCAAGGCTTTGTCTATCTGGTGACCAGCCCCCATCCTGAAGCTGTCTAGGTTCCCAACAAGAGTTGCGTTATTAGAACAAAAGTGACTCCTATCACCCAGGAAGTTCCTAGGAATTTAGCAGCTCTGTGTTAGGAACAAAAGACTCTCCTATCATTCCTGTCACTCAGGAAATTGCAAGGATTTTAGGAGCTCTCTGTCAGGAACTGGGGTCAAAGACCAAATATTAGAACAAAAGATGCTTCTATCACCCCTGTCACTCAGGAAATTACAAAGGGTTAAGGAACTCTTTGTCAGGACCCGGGGCCAAAGATCAAATACATATTTCTTGTTATGCTACACAAATATTACCCTGTTGTTATTTATTCAAGAAGTCAATACTGAGTTTGAAGTTACTGAAGCATTAGCCTGTATGGAACAACTGTAGGCAAGAATATTTTTTAAATGGAATTATACACGTAAAATGGATGAAATTACATGGTATGCCACTTAAATGTCAATGAAGTTTTTTTGGTTTTTTTTTTTTTTTTTTTTTTTAAAGAATACTTTCAAAGAACTTGAAAAAACATCGTTTCAATATAACCTGAAGTGGATCTGCTAAGTTTTATTACAACTGGTGGTGGGGAAAATATGTGTGGAACAGAATAGAAGTTTAGTTGGATGAATTTACAAAGCTTGAGAAAATGTAAAACATTTAAAGCTTGTGGCTTTTCATGGTATTATTCATGAGCAATACTTTGTGAAAACATTTGAATATATTATCTGTCATTGAACCAATAGTGTCAACAGTGAACTTTATTTACTCTACTGGACTTTCCATTATCAGTTCTGTGAATTTCTGTCAGACATAGAAGCTGAACATCCTGACTTATACTACTATATAGCCGTTTCATATCTTAGAAGTGATGAAGTTTTATTGGGAGATTTTGACTGCCGAGTTAAGATTAAAGTTTTTTTGAATGAGTAGAACCGCTTTCAGTTGCTGAAGAATGGCTTTGAAATTAGCTTTTGCTACAGACTTGAAAATGTTCTTGATAAATTCAACCTAATGCTATAAGGGAAAACAGTGCATGTATGTGAAACTTCTGCGGTAAAGTTATTTTGACAGCAGCTAATGTTAAATCACAAATTGCTGCTTTATATACTTCTCATGTTACAGGTGGGAACAGGAAGCAAATCTCCATTCCTACACAGATATGCAGTGGATATATTTTCCAAGCTCAAATTACAGTTTCATCAGTTTTGGGACCTTGATTTAAGTATGAGGGAAATTTCCATGTTTCAGAATCCATTTAATTGTGCAGCTCTACCTAATCTTCAACTGGAAGTGATTAATCTGCAGTGTAATACATGCTAAAAGGCAAAAATCAAGAATTTAATAGAATTCTATAAATGCCTTTCAAGTGGTGAAGAATGCTTAATAAAATTATGTTTTCATGGATTGATATCAGTACCTGTCTTTGTGACAAGACAGTTTCAAAGATGGAATACATACAATCTCATTGCAGATAAGCATTAACAGATAAACATTTGCAGTTGACTTTAATGATAGGTAACAGTACTTTGAAGCCCCATTTAGTGAAATGTTAACTTCCCCAATGAAATAGAATTATAGTCTTTTCATTAGTGGATCTGTATGGCAAAAAAGTTATACATTATTATTATAGTTTGAATTTTGTCAGCAAAAAATTTGTGGAAATTGTTTTCTCTCTTGTTATATGAATATATGTACAATATCCTTTATTTTACCTGTTGATTCACAAAGCCTAATAGATTTACTTTTTGGCCCTTTGTAGAAGAAGTTTGCCAACCCCTGTCAAAGATTATGCTTTGAATATACCACCCTCTCAGTTCTTAGACCTCTGCATTATTGATGATTTTGTCATTCATTCTACTTCACTTATTGGTCATGTCTTAGACCAGTGGCTACCAAAGTTCAATCTCGTTGTGATTTCAATTTCCTATTTTCCAAGGACTACCTCCTGTCATTCCTGCTTACTGCATCTAGTACTTAGGTTTCAACAATCCTTTGTCTCCACCAGTACCTATAGTCCAGTGATGCTACCTCCTTTTTACTATCTCTCATTTTACCTATGTCTTCACTTTCCTTACCCAGTTTAAATTCTGTCATCATTTATCATAACTCCCTTGCTTACATTCATACCCCTTGTCCCTTCTCCCTCTCTCTCTCCCTCCCTCCCTCCCTCTCTCCCTCTCTCCTCCCCTCTCCTTACCCCCTCCCCCAACTTCTCTCTCTCTCTTTTTTTTTTTAGAGACAGGGTCTCACTCTGTTGCCCAGGCTAGAGTGCAGTGATAATAATCATAGCTCACTGCAGCCTCGAACTCCTGCCTTGCCCTCTCTTACACATAGTACTTACAGTTCAGCCAGTGGGCCAGTTCCATCTGCCATCTGTTACTGTAATTAAAATTTTATTGGAACAGAGCCATACCAGTTCCTTTATTTATTGTCCATGGCTGTTTTCCCCCTGCACAGCAGAGTTGAGTAGTTGTAACAGAAATTGTGTGGCCTTTCAAAGCTTAAAATATTTATTATCTGGCCCATTTCAGAAAAAGCTTGTCAGCCTTTCTCCCAAACAAATACTTCATACATTCTCTTTTCCATAAACCTCCAACATTCCCCCCTCCCATCTCCCTTCCAACCAATTGCCTACCTCCCGTATCACTGAGAAAATGGAAGTAATCAGAAGAGAAATTCAATAAATTTTTAGTACCACATCTGCTTACCAGTAAGTTGGAAAGTTTTGATCTTTTGGAGGAAGATGGACTAATAGTGATTTATTTTATTTTGCAAAACAGCTGAGGATTTTTCCCCAGTGTTTTGTATTGATATTCATACAAAGATAGTTTAAATCTTCATTTTTTTCATCTTAAGGAAAATGTTTTGGTGACTTCAGATTTCTTTTAACATGTAATTTACGTACCATAAGCTTTACCATTTTTAGTTCGAGTTTTGACAAACATATGCATTTGTGTAACTATATCACAGTCATGATACAGAACAGTTCTGTGACTCCCCAAAATTCTCTCATCCTTTTTGAACTCAGCCCCTCTGCTACTCCCATCCTGTGACAAACACTGATGTTTTCTGTCTCTGTAGTTTTGCCTCTCTCAGAACATCATGTAAATTGAATCGTATAGCATATGGCCTTTTGAATCTGACTTCTTCCACTTAGTATAGTGTGTTTGGAAGTCATCTGTGTTGTTGATGCATCAATAATCTATTCCTTTTTATTGCTCATTAGTATTTTGTTGGGAAAATACCTTGGAATATAATTGCTGGATGATATGGTAAATGTATAGGCATACCTGATTTTATTGCACTTTGCAGATACTGCATTTTTTAAAAATTGAAGATTCGTGGCAACCCTCTGTTGAGCAGACTGTTGACGCCATTTTTCCAAAAACATGGGATAGAACCTTTCCTAAATGGGATTCCTCCCTTCTCTCAAGGATGATACGTAACTAGTTCTATTCTGGATGCACAGGAGAGAAGTTAATTTACTACATACAATGGATGTCTTAGGGCAGTAGGGCTTGATTCTTTTATGGAATTCTGATTAAGGAAGGCTTGAGTGTATTTATAATTGGAATCCCAGATAAAGAGGAAAAAGAATGGGACATACAACATTAGAAGAGATAATGGTTGTGAGTTTTACAAAACTGATGAAGAATATCAAGCCACATTCAAGGCCTATTAATCCCAAGCAGGTTGAATTTTTTTTTAAAAGGAAAGAAAAAAGGAGACACCATTTCAAACATCTGAAAACTTAAAGACTAAGAAAATTGTAAAGACAGCCAAAGGAAAAAAGACAAATTACCCTCAAAGAACCAGCAAGAACAGTGGCTGCAATGCTGTGAAAGCTAACCTAAAATTCTGTACCTAAGAGAACTAACTAGCCATCAAAAATGAGGGTAAAATGTCTTTAGATGAACAAAAGCTGTGTATTTGTTGCCAACAGTCCCACCCACAAAAAAAATAAAGTATTTCTTAGGTTGAAGAAAAATGATCCCATATGAAAACATGGAAATACAGTAAGGAAGAGTGGCTGAGACATTAAGTATGTGGCTAAATATAAATTAATATTCACACACCAAACAACAACAATATAACTATTGGTCTTAAATTATATGTGGCATTAAAATGTGTAACAACCAATAGCAAAAGGAGTAAGGTGGGTAAATGGAATTAATGTTCTAAGATCCTAGTATTATAGAAGTGGTGAAAGTAATAATTCATATTAGAGTAATAATACACTTCTGTGTAATCACTAAAAGAATTGTAAAAGAAATTGAAACAAACAAAATTAAACAGGGCAGAAAAGTGGAAAAATAAAAGATACTTGCTTGCTAATAAATCAGTAGAGAAGAATAAAAGCAACATAGAACAGATGGGACAGATAGGAAACAAACAGTAAGATGCTAGATTTAATTGAAAATAGATCAGAAAGCACATTAAATGTAAATCACTCCGATATAAATGTAAATACTCCGATATAAAGAGTTTGACTAGATCAAAACCCTGTGGCATGCTTCTTACAAGAGATACACCTTACACATAAAAATCAGTAAGGTGGAACATAAAATGATGGAAAAAACTGTAAACACTAACAACAAAATGTAGGCGTAGCTAAGCTAATACCAGACAAAGGAGACTTTAAGGCTTAGTATTGAAGGGAAACATTTGACAATGGTGAAAGGTTGACTGCACCAGAAAATGTAAAAATATTTTTAAACGTGCTTCTGTTAATCAGAAATTGACAGAACGAAAAGAAGTAGACAAATTCATAGTGGTTACTTGTGATACATCTTTATCAATAGCTGATAGTACAAAAGACAAAAATATCTGTGAGATGGAAATCTAAATAACACAACCATGACCTGAATAACATATATAGACCATATACTCAACAGTGTCCAAATACACATTCTTTTCAAGTGGAAATACACGATCTTTTCCAGATCGTTTGTCAAGAGATCATATATTTGGCCATATAGCAAGCCTCAACACACTATCAAATGTAAATTGACCATTATCAGAAATGTAAATATATATACCACTGCAGATCCTACACAGATATTAGAAAGAGAAGAAAATATTACAACTTTGTTTAAAAATATGAAAAATAAGATAATGGGACATTGCTAGTATAATACAATTTGTCAAAACTGAAACAAGAGGAAATAATCTGAATAGTCCTATATGTACTAAACACATTGAATCTAAATTTAAAATTTTTCCCAAATCTCCAGGCTCAGGTGAATTCTTCTAAACATTTAAGGAAGAAATAATACTAGTCTTACTCAAACTCTCCCAGAAAATAGGAAAAGAGGAAGCACTTTCCTGTTTGTTTTATGAAACCGTCATAACTTGATACCAAACCCCAAGAAGGACATGTCAAAAAGAAAATTGTAGACCTACTTCTGTCTTATTAACATAGGTGCAAGAATTTTATGCAAAATATTAGCCATCAGATCCAGCAATATGTGAAAAACATCAGCTTTCCAAGTATGCAAAATTGGTTTAATATTCACAACTCAGTAAATCTAATTCACCTCTAATAAAAGGAGGGAAATTTTATCTCAGTAGATAGAAAGCATATGATGAAATATAACATCTTTTTATGTTTACAAAAGTAAGATCTTCAGTAACAAGGAGTAATAGGGAGCTTCCTTTGTCTTAGCATATATCAAACACCTTTAGCAACTATTGAAATACTTAATGGTGAAATATTGAAAGGTTTCTCCCTGAAATTGGGAATGAGACAGTGATGCCTGGTATCACCACTTCTATGAAACATTGTATTGGAGGTGTCTAGTCAATGCAGTAGGGCCAGAACAAAAAAAGAAAAGGGAAGGAAGGAAGCTATCATTTTTAAATTATTTTGTATACATAGAAAATCCAAAATAACATACAGATAATTTACAGTGAATTTATCAAGGTCAGTATTCAGAAATTAATTGTATTTTTATGTATGCCAACAAATAGAAAATGAAAGGTGTAATACCACTTATAATGTAAAAGTATCAAATAACTGGGTAAATCTGACATGACGTGTAAGACTTCTAAACTGACATTATTGAGAGATACTAAAGAGAACTTAAATAAATGGAGGGACGTAATGTGTTCATTGACCAGAAGACTATTTAGTCTAGCCTACTAACTGATCTACTGATAAAATGCAATTCCAAATAAAATACCAAGTACCAGAAGAGGGTGTGTGTGTGTGTGTGTGTGTGTGTGTGTGTCAGAGAGAGAGGGGAGAAGGTGGGAGGGGAGAACTTCTAGACTGATTTTTAAAACTTAATATTACATGGGAAAAGCAAGGAGCCAAGCCGAGTATCAAGATATATTATAAAGTTAAAATCATTTGAGGTACTGTATAATTGGCACAGGGAGAGACAAAGAGATTGTTTGGTTCCGAAACAAACCTACACATAATATTCACTTGATTTACAGTAACGATGACACCGTACTGTGGTAGTGAAAGGATGATGTTAATGAATGTTGCTGGGTCTGTGGGAAAAAACTAATTTTACTTTCTCTCTTACACCATTCACAAATTAATTCTGGGTGCATTGTAGATGTAAATGTAAGGTGTAAAATAATGAAACCTCTATTAGACAATATTAGAGAATAGTTTCATAACTTTGGAATAAGGGAAAAAAATCTTAAGACATACAAAGTGCTAACCATAATGGAAAAAATTGATAAATTGGGTTACATTAAGACCTTTTGTTCATTAAAGATAACATTAAGAAGGGGAAAAACTAAGCCTGACAAATATGTACAGAATTTTTACAAATCTATTAAAGAAAATATAAGCTAATATAGAAAAGAAGGCAGAATGCTTAAACAAATGCCACACAAACAGGAAAAGTATACCCAAATGGTCAGTAAACATATGAAAAGGTACTCAACTTCATCAGCCATTGGGAAAATTACTTAAAATTGTCATCTTATACCACTTGCACACACCCAAGAATGGGGCTAAAATGAAAAATACAGGCCGTACAAAGTACTTGCAAGGGTGTGGAACAGTTGGAACTCCCGTACTGCTGGCAGGTCTGTAAATCCACACATCTGCTTTAGTAAATTGCCTACCAAGGCTAAACATACACAAACTCTATGATCTGTCGTTTTCACTCCTATTTGCCCTATGTGATTGCATATGTGTTTTCACCAAAAGACATGTATAAGAATGTTAAAGCAGCATTGTTAGTAATAACCAAAAACTGGGAACAGCCTAGATTTCCATCAACAATTGAATGACTAAATTGTGGTGTATTCATAGGGTGGAATACTGGACCCACATGTGGGTGAATCTTAAATGTATGACATTGTGTAAAAAGAAGCCAGACACAAAAGCACATATGCCATATAACTCCCTTTTTGTGAAGTTCGTAACAAGGCAAAATTGATTATGTGTGAGAAATCAGGATAGTGATCCCCGATGGAGAGGGGGTGGAGGTACTTCTGCAGTTTTCATAATGTTCTCTGTCTTGATTGGGATGCTAATTACACAGATGTGTTCGCCTTGAGAAAATTCCCCAGACTACATTTATGGTTTGTATACTTTTCTGTACATATATTACATTTTAATAAGTTTACTTAAAAAATATAGTGAGGGTACCATCTGTGTACTTTTTATATGCTTTAAATTTTCCATGATAAAAAGTTAATTAAAAGGGAAAACTAATCTGTGGTATTAAAAGTCTAGAAAGTGGATATCTTTGAGAGGTTAGTGATCAGGTGGGACTTTAAGAGGCACTTAGGAGGTGCTGGTAATATTTCGTTTCTTGATTATGGGTGCTAGTTACATGAGTCAGTGTACTTTGTGAAAATTCGGTGAGCTGTGATTAGGGTTTATTTTCTTTTATGACTGTTCCACTCCAGTAAAAACTTAGCGTGGTTAAAATAAAGTAAGGAAGAAAGAAATACTGGGAATAGTTAGATGAAATAAAATTTGCCTGGTATTGATAATTACTGAACCTGGGTGATGGGTACAGGAGGGATCTTTATTTTTTTCTCTACTATTGTATATGTTTGAAAAGATCCATAACAATAATTAAGAGAAACCACAGAGACAGAAAACAGGTAATTGGTTGCCTGGTATAGGCGAAATGACAGAGAGGAGCAGGAAGAAGGGGTTATAGAGAGTAACAGGAAAATTTGTGCTTTGTGTTTTCAAAGGTGCATATACATTTACAAAAACTAACCAAATAGTCAACTAGTGTTAAAAAAAAAAAAAAAAAAAAACCGAGAAAACTTGGGTTCCACCCATTCCAACTACCGTCATTTTCCTGGAAGAAGACCAGGCACTGGCAAACATGTAATACTTGCTAAGTGAACCAATTAAGGACTGGGGTGCCACTTGATATATTACTAGTCTACACTTTTTTTTCTTGCTACAGAAAATAGTGAGCATTATCTAATTTCTTATAGGTGAGGTACAGATTATTTGAAAAAAGCACACACTTTGGGGCTGCCCTGAGATAAACTATGAGATACATGAATTTGGTGCTCAAGCAGTTTTTCTGGAAATGAAAGGCGGCCACCCAAGGTTCATTCCCTGGCCTGGTTTATCAGCACCATGACCTTGGGCAAGTATTCTCCCCCTCCCCAGCTTTATTGAGGCGTAACTGACAAATAGAAATTGTATATATTTAAGGTATATGATGTGATGTTTTGATATATGTATATATTGTGAAGCGATTACCACAATCAAACTAACTAACATACTCTTCACCTGACATAGTTATCTTTTTTGTGTGTGGTAAGAACTCTTAAGCTTTACTCTTAGCAAATTTCAAGTATACAATACATTAGTATTAACTATAATTATAACGCTATACATTAGATCTCCAGAATTTATTCATTTGACAACTGAAAGTTTGTATCCTTTGACCAGCATCCTCCTACTCTCCCCTCACCCCAGTTCCTGTTAACTACGATTCTTTGAATTCTGCTTCTTCAGATTCCACATACAAGTGTGATCATGCAGTATTTGTTTCTGTGTCTAGGTCATTTCACTTAAAAAAGTCCTCCAGGTTCCTTCATGTTGTTGCAAATGTCAGGATTTCTTTTTTTAAGGCTGATTAACATTTCATTGTTACACTGAAATACATGTTTCAGTATGTTATGTACACACACACACACACACACACGCTTTCTTTTCTTCATCTGTTGATGGACACTTGGGTTGTTTCCATGTCTTGGCTATTGTGAATAATGCTGCAGTAAACAAGAGAGTGCACATATCTCTTTGAGATAGTGATTTCCATTCCTTTGGGCATGTACCCAGAAGTGGGATTACTAAATCATATGGTAGTTCTATTTTTTGTTTTTTGAGGATGCTCCATACTGTTTTCCATATTTGTTGTACCAGTTTACAGTCTCAGCAATAGTGTTCAATGAGTCCCTTTTCTCTATAACTTCACCAACACTGTTATCATTTGACTTTTCAATAATAGCCATTCTGACAGGTGTGAGGTGATATCTCTTGGTTTTGATTTGCATTTTTCTGATTAGTGATGTTGAGTACACTTTCATGTAACTATTGGCCATTTACATGTCTTCTTCAGAAAAATGTATATTCAGGTCCTTTGCCCATTTTTTCTTTTTCTTTTCTTCGTTTTGTCTTCTTTGGTTTTTTTTTTTGTCAAGAGGGGGTCTTACTATTGTCCAGGCTGATCTTGAACTCCTGGGCTCAATTGATTCTCCTGCCTTGGCCTCCCAAAGTGCTAAGATTACAGACGTGAGCCAGCATACCTGCCTGTTTGCCCATTTTTTAATTGGGCTACTTGTGGGACTTTTGCTATTGAGTTGTATGAATTACTTATATATTTTGGATATATGTACCCCTTTTGGATATATGTTTTGCAAACATTTTTTCCTGTTCCACAGATTCCTTGTTCATTTTGTTGATTGTTTCCTTTGCTGCACAGAAATTTTTTAGTTTGATGTAGTCCCCACTTATTTATTTTTGCTTCTGTTGCTTATGCTTTTGATGTCGTATCCACTAAATCATTTCCAAGACATGTCAAGGAGCTTTCCCCCTGCATTTTCTTTAAGGAAAATGGTTGGGTCTGTGCTGAAGTTTTTAATCCATTTTGATTGATTTTTATGTATGGTGTGTAAGTATAGAGTTGATTTAAATGTAAGAGTGCCCAGCAAGTGCTTGCCACATGAAGGTGCTCAGTAAAATTTTAAGCTGATGGGCATAAATAAGACAGGTATTCCAGATTGGAATGCACATTTCACCTACGTTTTTAAGATGGCACTTTTAAAAATAGAGCATTTGTAACAGACCACTTTATGTTCCTAGAACCTATAGTACTTATTTATTTATTTATTTTTTGAGACAGAGTCTCACTGTGTTGCCCAGGCTAGAGTGCCGTGGCATCAGCCTAGCTCACAGCAACCTCAAACTCCTGGGTTCAAGCAATCCTCCTGCATCAGCCTCCCGAGTAGCTGGGACTACAGGCACGTGCCACCATGCCTGGCTAATTTTTTTCTATATATTTTTAGTTGTCCGATTAATTTCTTTCTATTTTTTTAGTAGAGACAGGGTCTCGCTCTTGTTCAGGCTGGTTTCGAACTCCTGAGCTCAAACAATCCGCTCACCTTGACCTCCCAGAGTGCTAGGATTATAAGCGTGAGCCACCGCGCCCGGCCAGTACTTATTTATTAACTCTTTAGATATTTAATTGACAACCAAATCCAGAAAAGATAGCTGCTGAAATTATAACTAATTCTGAGTCAGACTTCTGGATTCTTTGCATAAAAGTAGTATTAATAATGCTCTCTGCTCAAATTAGAGCACCTAAACCATATTGCTCAAATGCAGTGTACATGAAATTAAAGTGTAAGTGACAGTTAATATGAAAAAAAGCAAGTCATTTTATTGTGGCAGAATAATAGAGACATGTGGTAAGGGTGGGCAAAAAGCCAAAGGACCCTGATTAGGGCTGTGCATAGGAAAAGGATTTTAGTGATGAAAGAGTATGCTTTTGAGAGATTGGTCCTTTATCTTTTCAAACCCTGGTTAATTTTTTCTTAAAAGGGAAGAAGGCTGATGTGCATTTGTAGTCTTTTACGAAGAGGATGAAAATAAGCTGATGACAGGAATTTCTTTTTAAGGCATTCAATATTGAGTCATCTGATCTGGTAACCCTATTATGTGCTTAATGTAGTCGTCACTGTTGAGCTACTACTACTTCTAGGGCACTTGTTTTGAAGAGGGAGCTGGAAATTAGGGGATTTGTGTCAAGTTCAGAAATAGATGTGACTAATTTAAAATATTAACAAGATAGTGTTGACTAAACACTATTATTTAGAATTTGTCTTATGTTTGGGAATTCTAATTCATTTGATAAGGACACACCAATGCCCACGTACCCAACCATGTTACTAATTTTACATATGTCACATTTAGATGGTGTTTACCGTAAATTAATATTGCTTTAATTTGGATCTTGTACTGCCTAGGTACCATCATCAGGACATTAATTATTTAGTGTTAATATGCTTAGATGCTAGTACAAGTTGTGTACCTACTGTATAACTTGGCTGATAGAAAAATGAGATGTGGAAATGGCCATATTTATATGGTGTTCAGCTTAATTTCAGAATTAGGATATTGGTTGTTTTGTATTTTTCATGTATGGTTCCTAGACCAACTCTCAAATCTTTAAAATTGTAAATAGGGCTTGCTTGGGATGTTGCTGTTCCTAGAGCACCTTGATCATTCTTCATTGTCATTTGCTTCACAAAGTAGAAGTCTAAAACCTAATCTGTAGAAGCCAAGAAACAATTCCCCTCTCATTTGCTGTTTCATCCTAAGGAACGCTAGAACTGGACCACTTTAAATATTATGGTGTTTATAAATGTATAATTTCATAGCTCTGCAAAAGAAAAAAACAGAAACCCAGGAAAAGTGGGAGAACTCTTTCTTTACTTTCTTTGGGGGTGGGGGTGGTGCCCCAACCTGTTATTTTTTACAATGTGCAAGCATTGCCAATGTTTCTAAAGGTTGAAATAGAGGAGTTGAAGTTTCTCACTGTCTTCCATTCTAGGGAAAGAAAGCTATTCTATACTGGAAAGGTAGGTTTTTAAAATTTTGCTATCCAGAAAAATTACTTCTTTCATAGTTACCTTAAGGTCTTTTGGTTTTTTGCCAATTTGATTTAATTGACATTGACATGACTTCGTTGTTACTGTGGCAGCTTCTCAGTTTTGTGCAATAACCTAATTTCTACTTCATTGGTTGTAATTTAGTCTCAGATGATTTCCTATAGAATGTAATTTTTTGCATAGTATATGGGTGGTTCTTGGCCCGATAAATGATCTTTCTAACCTTCTGGAAGGACAGTATGCCAAAGGTATTCTCTGAAGTTCTAAGCAGAATTACTGGGTATGTAGTTACTAGTCCATTTATTTCAATAATTCTCCTTGTTTTACCTTTTCCCAAGTTTATTGTTCAGCTTAAGGATATTTTCATTTGGGATGTATAGCTCAGTCACTGGGTTATAATTATAATCAATATGTAAATATGATAATCATTTGTTATCAACCTCTTCATTTTTGTTATTAATAACTAACATTTTGACCTGTTATACTGTGCAAGGCCTCATTCTTAAATTACCGTTTTATATGAGTTACCTCATGTAACATTTATTTCTGAGGTATATTCTATTAATATTTCCATTTTGCAGATGAGAATATCAAGTCTTAGGAGTTTAAAAAAATACCCATTTTCTCACAGTTAAGAAATCCTGAGACCAGCACTGAAACCCAGCTAGTACGGCTATAGAATCTTCACTCTTAAGTACTATTTTATATTGCATTACGTAATAGCACATGGTCTTTTTTGATTAGTGTAATATTTATTATTCTTACAAATTTTATTGTCTACCCTTTTTATGACTATTAAATATAGACATTCCCTTCTGTTGTCAAGTATGTAAGACCACGTGAACTTTGTCATAGCTATCATATTTTTGACGTAGATTTTACAAAGACCCTTCATTATTAAAATAATTCCCACTTGCATTCTGATTAATAACAACAGTAGATATCATTTCTTGAGTATTAAAATGCTTTACATTCACTGTTATAACAAAGTAGATTTAGGTAAGTTTTATGGAGAAATTTTAGGACAAAATGATCATAGAGGTGAGAAAAAGCATGACAGTTTTAGGAATTGAAAGAAGACCACTTTGATGAGAGCTCAGAAAGCAAAAGGGGAATTGTAAGGAAAGGTCAGACACAAGAGAAAGGCAGGGGCCAGGTGATAGAGGACCCACTTTTAATTTTTATCCTGAGAACAGAAGGTGGCCATCAATAGGCTTTAAACATGATCAGATTTACTTACATTAATAGAATCTGGCTGTAGTGTTAATTAGAGAAGAGTGGATCCTAGAGGATATTATATAATGATCCAGGCCAGGCAATGATAGTGTCTTGAACTTTGGGTGATGACAGTGGGAAATGGAGAGAAGTGGACAAATTCGACAGGTATTTATTAGGGAGAATCAGTAGTGCTTGTTAATTGGTTGAGTATGGGGAGAGGATAAAGAAGAGAAAAGTTGGATAGGCCCCTGGCTTACAGAGCTAGGTGGTGAAGGGAGCGCCATCCATGGCCTGAGCTTTGAGGTGAAGACCACAGTTTAGTGTGGGATATATGTGTTTGAGATCCATGTGTCATAGAAGTAGATGTATCGAATAGGCAGTTTGGATGTGGAGTTCTGATTTGAGAGTAATTAAAGCTATGGATAGATGAGCTTCCCTTTATGCCAAAGAAGAAAATACAGAATGAGAGATAAGCAGAAAGTTTAGGAAGAAGGCTTGAAGAATTAACATTGCACATTTGGAGGGAGGAGGGTGAGCTGGAAAGACCACTGGCAAGTTACAGTCAGGTTGAAGTAGTAGTACGAATATACTAGAAGCCAAGGGGAAAGCAAATTTCAGTAATAAAGGGATCATTTGATGTGAATGCTGTTGAGGAGACTAGTAAGGTAACTGAAGAGATTTGGTTGTATTGGTTACTTGAAGGTGATTTGCAAGAACCATTTTGATGGGGTGGTAATTGCAGAAGCTAGCTTGGAATGGTTTTAAAAGAGGGAGAGGAGGGTTAGTTGAAACTGCCAAAAATTAGCTATGTCAAACCACAGCGAGTAGATTATGCATAAAGCTTATGTCCTTAAAACTCTCTCATGTTTAGCTTATCCTAATAATTTCACATTTGCTATAGTAAGAATTCTTACCCATAAACAGCTAAGTGTTTGCAGTATCAAAGTTACCAGGGAGAAACATCAAAGTGGGGGAAATGGTTTCAGTGGATGACTATTGGAAGAGAAACTCCAGAGCCCTTGGGTATTAGAAAATTACCATTTGCAGGACACCTTGAGGTCATTTTTTCCTTACCATGTTACTGTTTTACTGAACGTAAAACACATTTACAAACTACTTTTCAGGGAAGCTTTTTCTGTTAGTCTTAAAATCATTCACATGCTGTATAGATTGTCTTCCTTTCCTAGTAGAGAGGTTCTGGCCCTCAAGGGGAAAAACAATAAAGGGATTTTCTCCAAAAGGAATTTCATTTAAGTGTTTTTATTTTTCTTAGGAAAAATAAATATCAGTCATAACAAAGTACCCAAGTCAGGAACAAAACATAGAGCCATTATCACCACTACTTTTTAATATAATGTTTGAGAATAGTAGACAAGAGAAAAAATATTGTAGGTTAAAAAATCATTTTTTGCAAGCAATACAATTATAGACTTGGAAAACCAAAGAAATTCAGCCGAAAATTATTGCAGGTTCATTAAAATAGCTGAAAACCATACCTTTTGTGTACACACTCACACATACTCACATTCTCTCTTACAGGCAGAGAGTAGAAGGTATAATGGATGAAAACACTTTTTACAATATCAACAACAAAAAGATAAGGAATAAATTTAACAAGATGTAGAAAATCCCATATGAGGAAATCATTAAAAACACTGCTGAGGACACAAAATAAAATTGTCAAATGGGAAGACTTATCTCCCCCCACCCCCTCCCCTGTAAAAAGAGTCAACATCATAAAGGATATCAGTTTTCTATATGTAATATAAACATTTCAACAAACTTCCCCTCTACCCACTCAACTGTTAGATAAGCTAATTCTGAAGTTTATATGGAAATTAGACCAACAAGACAAACCGGAAGAACACAGGGAAAGAACAATGATAGGATTAGCCTTACCAGATGATATTTTATTTTATTTTATTGAGATGAGATCTTGCTGTGTTGCCCAGGCTGTTCTCGAACTCCTGGCCTCAAGTGATCTCTTACCTTGGCTTCCCAAAGTGCTGGAATTACAGGCATGAGCCACCACACCTGGCCTAAAGGACATTTTAAAGGCTTAATAATTTTGGTTCTGGCTTATGAATAGTCACACCAGTGGAACAGAATAGAAGGTCTAGAAATAGACCCATGGAACTTATTAGTGTATGATTTTGATAAAGAAATGATGAAATGTGTGATTGAGAAAAGCTGAACTTCTCAATAAATGGTGTTGGGAAACTGCATAGCCATCTGGAAAAACCAAGTTTTATCCGTATCTCACATTCTGTCTCAAGATGAACTCCAGATATATCAGAGGTTTCATGTGAAAAATGAAATGTAGAATTTAAGCTTAGGTGTCTGTGAAAATATGGGCACATTGGAGTGGAGGAGTCCTTTCTAAATAACACTCAAAATCCGATACCCATAAAAGAAGAGATTGGTAAGTTCAACTACATAAAAACTAAAACCCCTCGTAGCAAACTATGCCACCCCTACCATTCAAGGGGGAAAAAAGGCCAGGAAAAAAGTACTGGAACTCATTATACACAAAAGACCAACCTCCCTAATAAAGCTCTTATAAGTCATCAAGGAAAAGACCAGCAATCTATAAAAAAAATTTAAAGAATGAATGAAAGATATGAGCAGACATTTCATAGAAAATGAAATATAAAATGGTTCAACCTTGTACTGAGATTTTTTTTATCTGTTAAGTGTGCAGTCATCAGAAAGTTTGACAACATAGTAGTGTATGGTAAGGTTATAGGGAAACAGTCACTAATACACGGCTGGTAGGGGTACTGATGGGTAGCATTTTCTACAAATTTGGTAATACATTTCAAAATCAGAAATGTGTTTATTTGTCCGGAAATTCTGTTTCTGGGAATTTATCCCACAAATGTACCTGCAAAGGTGTGAGTTAATGTATTTGCAAAGTTATCCATTATAAAATTGCAATAGCAAATATTTGGAAATATTAGGGAATTGGTTAAATAAATTGTAATATGTCTGTCTTTCCAACAGTGAAAAATGCCAGCTGTCAGAACAAATGAGATAGTTCTTTCTACTGATAAAATGTCCAAGATACTTTGTTGGCTGAAGAAAAAAAGAGATAACAGTGAATAAAATGTACTATCTTTGTAAAAGAATGAGAGAAAAATAGAAAAGAGACTATATATTCATTTTTGCTTATGTTGTGTGAAACTCTGGAAAGAAAAATAGAGTGTTGCCTGGGCTAGAGTGCAGTAGCATCACCCTAGCTCACAGCGACCTCAAACTCCTGGGCTCTGGATCCTCCTGCCTCAGCCTCCCGAGTAGCTGGGATTATGGGCGTGTACTACCACTCCCCGGTCTCACTTTTGCTCAGAGTGCTCTTAAACTCCTGACCTCAAGCAGTCCCTCCTGCCTCCGCTTCCTAGAGTGCTAGGATTACAGGCATGAGCCACCACGCCTGGTCCTCCTGTTTACTTTCTAAAAGTTGTTTTGAACCATGTAAATATATTACCTAATCCTTAAACAGGTATCTTTAAATGGTGAAACTTAAATTTTAAAAATCTCTAGAATGGCTAGTTAAAAAGAAGGAAAGGAGAAGAGCATAAAAATGGAAGGGAGGAAACAAAGACACAAAGAAAGATGATAAAAAAGAAAAATGTATACGAAAGAACAAAAGACAGAAAAGAATAGAAATGAGAACTGACAACAGTGGGTAATCAAAAAATAATTGACTGGAAGGTGAATTTGTGTTTGCATTCACCCTTGGCTGACTTAGCCATCATAATTGTTATATGTAGTCTGTGGGGGTGCTGTGAGGGATTGTTTTTGTCAACAAAGGAACATTCATACAAATTATTTTTAAGGTATTACTGTTTCTAGTACGTTTTCATTAAAGGAAATTTTTTAGTGTTACTTCTATTAATAGTTAAACAGGCTGTTTAATTCTTGATCATCTATTAGAATGCATCAGATAATTTAAACATGGATTTTTCACCAGTTAGTTTATTTTGAGTTTAATTTTGAGCTCTTTCAGGGAGAAATCATTTCTCATTTACTTTGTGTGGTGTCAGTTGTTTTACCGTGCAGTATTTTTTCAGTTACAACTTTGTTGAGATATAATTCACATCAGAAAACCCAGTTTAAAGTGTACAATTCAGTGCTTTTTAGTATGTTCACAGAGTTGTTCAGCTATCATCACTATCTAATTTTTAGAGTATTTTTGTCACCCCAAAAAGAATACCCATACCTCTTAGTCACTCTCCATTCCCCACTCCCTTCCAGTCCCAGGCAACCATTAATCACTTTCTATCACTATGGATTTGCCTATTATGGGCATCTTGTAGCATGTACTTAATTTTACTTCTCTTTATAGCTGAATGATATTCCATGTGTTGATATATAACATTTTCATTCATTCATCAGTTGATGGACATTTGGGCTATTTCTACTTTTTGGCTATTGTGAATAATGCAGCTATGAATGAGTTTTTATGTGAACCTATGTTTTTAGTGTTCTTGGGTATGTGCCTAGGAGTGGAATTGCTGGGTCATATGGTAACTCTATGTTTAACATTTTGATGTTGCAAAATTGCTTTCCAAAACACCTGTACCATTTTACAATCCTACTAGGATTTCAGTTTCTTTATATCCATGCTATTATTTGTTATTGTCTGTCTTTGATTTTAGCCATTCTAGTAGGTGTGAAGTGGTATCTCATTGTGGTTTTGATTTACATTTCCCTGATGATAAGATGTTGAGCGTCTTTTCATGTGCTGATTGGTCATTTGTATATCTTCTTTGGAAAAATGTCCATTCAGATCCATTTTTTTT
>RJWJ010011870.1:0-43344 GCA_004363605.1 Indri indri | reverse complement strand
AATTTTGGAAGAATAAAGATATGGAGAAATGTTCAATATTTGTTATATAATTTTACAAGAAAAAGCAAGATACAAAAGTTTATATAGTTGGATCCTAATTATTCTTTATAAGTAATATAAATTGAAAATAGATCGGAAGGGAATATTAATATAAGAATTTTAATAGTGGTTTTCTTTGGTGGGATTAGTGGTTTTAATTTTTTCATACTTTTCTATTATACAGTTATTTTACATAATAAACCTACATTGTATAATGCAATAAACTTATATGATACATTCCCAGCCCCAATTTATCAACCTCTGCTATCTTTTTTTTCTCTTATTAAAACAATTCGAAAATACCTTTTTTGAAAAGGAAGTGTTACATTTTTTAGGCTGATTATTTAGGGAGAGAGACCAATATGAGGTAGAGATGACGGGGACAGCTTGGGGCTTTAGTGAAGCACTTTATATTATTTAATAAGGAAGATAAATGACTAAATTGTTAATGTGGTCTACTGAATTTTCAGAATTTTAGAAGAAATGTAATTCTGTTCATTCAAGGTGTATTTGACACAATAATAAGGAAGATAAATAGATTCATTTTGAAAAGTTGAAGAAAGCCAAAAGAGTAGGTTAGATATTTGGTTAACTTACCACCAGAAAAAAAAGTAGTTTTTTAAAAAAATATTGTTGACAGAAAAATGTGTTACACTTGAAATTGGTTCTAAGCATGAAGCGTGCGTGATTAAAAAGAAAGCAAACAATTCTCATTAGCCAAGAAATTCAGCTTCCGGCACAGCATCAAAGAATTTAATATTCTAAATAGCTGCTACTAGTTGGAAGAAAAACTGAAAATCTCATGCAGAGAGCCTTTGAAAAATTGTCCAAGTATAAAAACTTTTATGTTTTTAATTATTGGGATTTGGATGGAGTTGAAATAAATAAGTAATTATTATAGTGGCTTTCACAGGTTTGTACTCTCTGAATAAAGAATAAGCTCTTACATGAAAAGCTAACCATAATTATCAGCTAGATGTTTTGCCTGACTTCTAGGCTAGTAAGTGCCTTGTTTAAAACAAACAAACAAATTGTATATGTGTGTGTGTTGAAACAACTTTTGGCAGTAAGGTTCAAAGGGGCCGATTTATTTAAAAACAAAATTGATTTTTGTTATATGTTATAACCTGGGCCTCATATTATTTATAGGCGAGTGGCTGAACTGTTTATGTTTGATTTTGAAATCAGTGGAATCCATCTAGACAAAGAAAAGGTAAATCTTTCTTCTTTTTTTGACTCTTCCTATTTTACTGACATTTAGTTGGTATCTTTGTTGCTATAGTCCTTGTATATATTGCTTGAATATTATAAAAATGCTCAGGTCTTTTATCTGTCATGAAATTCTTCTTTAGGCTGTGTTTGAATGTAGTGCTCTTTGGAAGTTGGCGTATCACCCGTGATAATTCAGAATAAGAAAGATAAGACAGTTTTGGTGTTTCAGATGTCATGGAATTACAATGAAGTGGGCCATCTCAGGAAAGACTGAATAGGAAAGCTGATGTCATTGAAGATGGGAGTACGGGCACTATCATTAAGACCTTTATTAGAGTGTATTTATTGTATCATGCGTGTCTTTGACGGAGCCATACACTTTTGTTCTTATGGCAGTAAGCACAGGTTTATGCTGGGATGGATGGCCTTACACCTCGTGCGGGCCCCTCGTTTTACAGATGCAGAAACCAGGACAAATGATTTGTTCAGGTTCCTGTCATTCTAAAGCTGGCCACTGCTCTTTCTAGCATGTGGCATCCTAAGTATCAAGCCTGGGTTGGAAGAATGGAGGTTGTGGGGGGGGATTTGACACCCCTGAAAGACCAGCCTGCCCCATGGCATCTCCCTGACCCACCTACAGGCTAGACTGTTACAGTTATGCTTTTTTGTTTTAAAGATAGATGTTTTTCCTAGTAACTATGGTATAATTAAGCCACTTACCTATGAACAGCAATTAGTTTATCACAATATCTTGGAAAGTAGAAGGCAAGGTCTTGGGGATACGTATCACATATAATGTATATTATCATTTTGATTAGTGCTGGGTTTGGGTAATGCTGGAGCCACTCACACGTGGCTTTCATGGCTCAGCATGTGATTCCTGGTCTGACCTTGAGCTGGGATGTACCTTCCTAGCAGCCTGTGAGGCTGATGGGCTCTACTGTAAACTCACATTGCCTGAAGTGACCAATTTGCCCCTCTCCAAACCAGTTAGTTCTTCATTAATACCTCTCTGTAAAATAAAATTCTGGAGTCAGGTTATATTTTTTCCCTTGCCAGTATTCTCATATCTTAATTAGTGACCAAGTCCTTGGATCGTTCCTTTGGACCTGTATCTATCTGCATCCCGAAAACAAGTCACCTTGATCCTTATCACCAATACCTGGGCTGTCCTAAAAGGCCTTTGTCTTCCTAACACTCATTGTAATTCCATCAACTAAGTATTTGCTATTTTAAAGCATATGTTTTTCATCAAGTCTGCATAACACCTTTGAGGTTGGTACTACTGTGAGTCCTGTTTTATGGGGAAAGAAACTGAGGCACCTAGAGATTGTGGGAGGTGATTTTGTAAGCCAGACAGACTCCAGAGCCTGCACTGCCAGCCCTGCCCATCGGCTTTCTGCTGGTCAGTCTTACCAGAAAGACTAAACATTGGATTCGTTTTCTCAGCATGGATTGATTTGATTGGTATTCCCCTGCCCAGACTCCTTCAGTGACTTCCTATTGTCCAGTGAAATTGTAGATAACAAGAGTTCACACATCTCTCTGAGCTCCAGTGCAGCTCATCACACTGGTGCCCTCCCCGTGCCTGGTGCCCTGTTTTCCTCCTGTGCTGCTGAGCAGCTCTGCCTGGCTGAAATCCCAGGAATCCTTCACCTTTGGGCCACATTGTGGTCTAGGAAGCTTTTATCAATCCCCCCCAGGTGGAATTTTGCATTCATCTGAACTCACATTCTACATATTTCACACATATGGCATTTATGTTTAACTGCCTTTTATTGGTGATGCCATTATTGCATCACTTATCTAAATTATAGTCTTATCAAGGACCAAGAGCATGGATCATGGTTTTTAATGCATACCAGTTTTTGACTTAATGTAATATTGAATGAATGTATGTTGAATCATCATAATGCTAGCTAGCAATAATCAAGTTTGGTATCTTCAGAAGGAAGGTTGCTAACAGAGAATATATTAATGGTTTTATTGTTTTATATACTTTCAAAACTTTGCTGACAAATAGTGTATGTTCAGTTTCACCAGCATAAACATTGCTGCTTTTATCTAACACGTGTTCTTACAGTATAGCTGCTCTTTCCCGGCAGGCACCTCCCCAAGGAACCATCAACATTAAAGGTGCAACTCAAGTAGCCCTGCCAAATTCCTCTCTCTTATAACTTCCATGGCTGTTCTCAAAGGTGCTCCGCTAGGACAGGATATAAGGAAGACACGTTACTTTTTTAAAAAGACAGATCATAAAATAAATCTACTAACCTAATCTATAAATCATAAAGCCTATATTCTTTCCAGTTTATTTCGTATTTAAATTTTTACTTTAAGGTCGCAAATGAATATAATTTAAAAGGTTAAAATTAATAGAACTTTATTTTTTAAACAACCATTTAATAAATAACAATTTCATTGAATTTTTAGAGAGTTCAGAGTACTGCACATTTGTTATCTCAGAGTGATGAAATGATATGCCTAGCAAATCATTGAAGCCAGGAAGTGAACTCAGTTTTTATTTTTCCAGGGATTTTACCAAGTGATAAAGTCTTCAAAATAATTAATTTTTATCATGTTTTAATTTTTTTTCTTAGCAAAAGCTTTGGGGAAAATTTTGGAACTATAATGTCATTTCCAGATCTCGGTCGTCCTTTACGTTATTCCACTAGCTACCATTAGGGGGTGATGAGTGGCCACATCAGAAACAAGATGGGCAAAGAGAATCTGGACTACGAAGATGTTGGAGTCTCTGAAAACTTAGTTTTCCCATGAAAGTGGAATTTTCTCTGTCTTTCTAGATATTTAGAATCTGTTAATAGCTGTCAAACCTCCCTCCCCCGAGCAAGATTTTATAAACTTTCACCTGAAGCTCCTCAGAAGCCCCGTCCAGAAACCTGTCAAGTTTTTCAGTGACGAATAACTGAAAATTCATCCCTCGTGCTCCAGTAGACCTGACTAATTACGTGGACTACAGTTTCTATTTCATCTTAAAACATTCGTGCAACCCCTTTGATAACACCCATTGTTCTCAGGAGATTGTGTGTTACAAAGGTGTGACTGAAGATTCGGCCTTCACGGCTGCGCCAGCAGTGTTCACGCCCTCGTCACTGACTGGCTGAGGGCCTGGTGGCAGCGAGGGCCTCGTGCCACGTGCTGGGGACACAGAGTAGTTGGCAGGGCCCTGCCCTCTGGGGCTCCAGTCTGCTTCTCACTGCTTTGCCGCCGTCGTTCTGACGCAGCATCTCTAGCACATGCACAATCAGAACCTTTACGATGCACTTCCTCCTTTCTGGGTGTTCACTCTACGCTTGTGAAGAATTGTATCAATGACTGGCCTTTAGTCTATCTTTTATTACTGAGTATCTTTTGTAATTGGCCCTTCAAATACTTATTTTTTTTTTTAGTCTAAATGTACTTTCTAAGCATCATATTGAATAGAGCTAACCAGCCCACTGTTCTCTGACTCACTTAACAAAGGGATTTGTGGGAGAACAGAGGAGGATTCTATATTTTTATGTTGTTAATTTCAAAGATTAGTTATACAACCTAGACGTAAAATAGAACTCTAGAAGTTACATAAATTTCAAAGCATGGAAATAGAACTTATGTAGATCTTAAAGCATGGAAACATTAGAAAACCTTAAGGATCATCTTTTTGTCATGATATTAAATATCTGTCAAAAATAGAATTATTTATTATACATTTATAACAAATAATATATTCAGTATATTCATTTTATAATATATTTAATGTGTTATGAAATTATATAATTCAAGAATATGTGTATTGATTTGCCACCTTTATAGGTTATCTGTTAAATTAATTGTGAAATATTAATTTGAAATGCCTTTAAATAACTTCTATTCTCCCCACAAATAGCGCAAAAGAGCAGTGGACCTTAATGTTAAAATCTTGGATTTGAGTAGTACGTTTCTTATGGGAGCCAACTTTCCCAACAAGATTGTGAAGCATCTCTTACCAGAACACATTCGCCACAACTTTATGTCTGATGGTGATCACGTAATAATTGATGGTCTCCATGCAGAAGCTCCGGACGACTTGGTGTGTGTATTTCATTCTCATTATTGTTTAGGTGTCATTTGTGTGCTACTGTTTTGATAGAAAATTTAGAGATAATAATACCCTTAAAAACCTTGTAAGCCTTAAAAATTTAACTTGTGGGATCATTAATTCCATAAACACTTTGAATAATGAAAATGGTTTAACTGCTTATGTCTCATAAAGAACTCCTTATTTGTAAAGTATAACCGCAATGATTGACATTCTAGACTACTGAGATTTTTTAGTGCATAAAGTCTATACTTCACCTGGTTAAAGGTGCTTTATGACAGATACACATGCGTGGGGTAGAAGTTTGTCCCACCATACCCTAGAACAGTACTCCAAAGCTCCAGTCAAGCATGCTGTTGTATTCCATGCTATTTTATGACTCCAAAAGCTTTATTCATCTTGTGTAAACTGTTACTTTATTTGGAAAGCAGTGATCATCTGTAGATAAAGTGGTGAGTGTTAGCCTGTGTTATTGTTGCATAAGACTTTATGTTATGGTATTTATTTACTTCACTATTTACTTTTTAAATATAGGTACGAGAAGCTGCTTATAAAATTTTTCTTTATCCCAACGCTGGTCAATTGAAATGTTTAGAAGAATTGCTCAGCAATAGAGATCTTCTGGCAAAGTTAGTAGGGTATTCTACATTTTCCCACAGGGCTCTCCAGGGAACAATAGCTAAAAATCCAGGTAAGCCTGTTTCTCCAACTTTTAAGGACAAAATAGGGGTTTTATGAAACAACTGCTAATTTTAAGCCATCTATAAATTAGTGTTCTATTTTTAATACAGAGTGCCATTTATTGTGATTTTCTACATATTTTAATAGGACTGGTTTTTAAGGAGAGCTAATAATTTGGCATATATTTCATGTGCATGTTGGAAGTAAATCATAACCTAAACTTTCATTTGATGCTAGTTCAGATTATTTTCATTTTAACTCAACTAGTTTCTGTGATCAGGCTAATGAAATTAATTAAATTAGGGTGAGAGGGTGTGAAATGTCAAGGTTAAATGTAGGCCACACAAAAACACATTGTCCTATAAGCCTTCTTTTCAGAGGGAAGAGTACTGTTTGGGAAGGTCTGTGCTAGGTGTGGGACGTGGGGGAGAAGTGTCTTTCCTTGGGTTTGTGATAAACTTATCTTCTGCTATGTTGAGTTCCTTATGATTAAATAATGTCTAAGAGAAAATGTTATACATTAAAAATGTAAATGTGTGTATTAAGTTTTTTCAAAAGTGTTTATTAAATTCTAGTTGTTGACCAGGCACGGTGGCTCACACCTGTAATCCCAGCACTTTTGGAGGCTGAGGTGGGAGGATCACCCAGGAATTGGAGACCAGCCTGGGAATAGCGAAACCCAGTGTCTACAAAAAATTAAAAAATTAGCTTGGCATGGTGGTGCCTGCCTGTAGTCCCAGCTACTCAGGAGACTGAGGCAGGAGGATTGCTTGGGCCCAGGAGTTGGAGGCTGCAGTGAGCTATGACAACACCACTGTACTCCAGCCTTGGCAACAGGGCAAGACCCTGTTTCTTAAAAAAAAAAAAAAATCCAATTGTAATTTAGGCAGTGAGTCGTGAGTCAGGAGTAGGGTGATTGCGCTGGTGGAGCTGTGTAGACTCAAGATCAGCTGGGTCAGTAGTCCTAGCTACTCAGGAGGCAGAGGCAGGAGGATTGCTTGAACCTGGGAGTTCGAGTCTAGCCTAGGCAACATAGCAAGACTCTGTCTCTACAAAAAAATTTTTAAAAAAATCTTTGAGGTCGAAGTTATAAGACTTGGTCATGGGATGAGAGGGAGAAGGAGACAGTGTGACAGATGCCCTTGGTTTCTGGTGTGCATCTTGACCCTGGAAATGAACTGTGTTTGGGTGAAGATCACATCCTTAATTCAATTCTGTCTTTATGCCTTCTGTATTCATGTTTGTGTTCAACTTCTCTTAAATCCACCCAATTTTATTTCTCACTCTTTCACAAATAGCCATTTCCCTTGACCTGTCAGGGCTCTCTGTTAAGCCACAGGTACGTCACGCTCATTCCAGCCTGGGTACTGTTGCTCTTGTCGTTCCCATGTGGGGAACAGCTTCCTCTTCCCAATCTGTCAATTAAAATCTCATCCGGTTTTCCAGGGCTCAGCTCAAAACCCGCCTCTTTCATGAAGCCTTTTAAACTTTTTCTCTTTCCTTGGACTCCCTTGTCCCCGAGTCCTTAAAGCACTTACAATTTGTTTCTTGTAATTTAGCTCCTAAATAGATATTATATGTATGTTATGTATTATGTGTGTATTTTTTATTATATGTTTTTCTGTAGTCCCTGTTGTTAGCAGTTTGATTACAATAGTACTGTATTTTAATTTTTATATTATTATAATATAAAATAATAATATTAGAACATTATTCAGTGCTTACTCTGTCAGTATCTCATTTAATTCCTCTGAAGCCTTGTAAAGTAGGTATTTGTAGCCATGCCACAGATAAGGAATCTAAGGTTAGGTTATATGGCTGAAAAGTGGCAGGACCAAAATGTAAACACAGTCTAAATTTGCAGTTTTCCGTCGGCTGCTTGAGACTAAATACCGTGTCTTTTATATCGTCTACATCCTCTATTTTCATTCATTGATTCAACAAACATTTATTGAGTGCTACTATATGTCAGATATTAGTCTAGGCCCTGGAAATAAATCAATATATAAAGCAGATGGAAATTCCTATCCTTATGGAGCTTACATTCTTATGAGAGAAGACAGTTAAGGACAAAGTAAGTAGGTGTAAGTACCTGGTATGTTGTTGGTTAACACAAGCTGTGGAGGAAATTGAATATGGTCGGGGATAAGGCGTGAGTGTGTGGGGAGGCGTTGCAGTTTTAGACGGCGTTGTCAGGGAGGGCACGCTGAGAACGTGACGCGTGGGCATGTGGGCTTGCTGGGTGTGTGTGCGTACTGTTGTCAGGGGTGCAGGAGTGAGGTTGTGGCTCTCTGGGCATGGAAAGTTGCAGGTAAAGGCGCCAGCAAGTGCTGAAGTGTTGAGGGAGAAAAGTGCCTGCCATGTTTGAGGAAAAGCAAAGAGGGCAGAGTGGCCCCAGGGGAGCGAGTGAGGGGGGAGCGGTGAGAGCTGGGAACAGACTGATGAGGGTGTCCTTACGTAGGGCCTTGACTTGAGCGCAATGAGAAGTCACTGGGAGTTTGGGCAGAGAAGTGCGTTGATCCAACTTAGAAACGCTAATGGTTAGTTGTGAGCTGCTGATATTGAGAATAGACTGTGGCAGGGCAAGGGTGGAAGAGAGACCACTGAGACGCCATTGTGCGATGACCACGATGAGAAACGGCAGCATCTTGACCAGATGGCAGCAGTGAAGGTGGTAAGATGTGATCAGATTCTGTGTATGTAGCATTTTAAAGAGAGAGAGTCAACGTTTTTGACCTAAGCAACTAGAAAGAGAGAGTTCCTGTTAGCTAAGATAGAGAAGACCAGGAGCTTGGTTTTGTTCCAGTGAAGTTTGAGATGCCATTTGAGGTTCAAGTGGCAACGTCGAGTAGGCAGTTAGATGTATGAGTATGGCCTTGAGACGGTTCTGAGCTGGAGGTATAAATCTGAATCTTTGTTTAAAGTCATGAGACTCCGAGATCACCAGGGGAGGGCACTTGATGAACAGAAGTCCAGGAACTGAGCTCTGGGGCCCTCCAAGTTTAAGAGGTCAGGTGTATGAGGAGAACCAGTGAAGCCCACTGAGAAGGAATGGCCAGTGGAAGAGGGGGAAGGGAACGGAGCGGGTGGTCCTGAAGACATGCAAAAGGAATGTCTTAGGGAGAAGGGAGTGATCAGCTGACTCACACCCTACGGCAGGTCAGAGGACTGGCTTGCCCGCCAGCTCAGGGAGTGCGGATTGGAGCCTCACCGGGTCTGCAGCAGCTGCTACAGGTACCATTCCTGGGAAATGACCCTTGTTCACTAAGCACTTGGGGTAGTGATATTTTGCAGTGCCGCTGTTGTACACGTAGTCACATAGGATGTGCCCTGTGTCTCTGAGGGATTTAAAATTTAGTTGAGGAGCCAGGTATATGCATATATACACATAAAGATAAATAATACAGGTTGGCCCATTTTCAGTGCCAGCTGAGTAGTGTAAACAAAACAATGCCCCAGGATTTTAGGAGTTCGGGAAGTTTGTCAGATGCCTGTGTGGCTGTGGAAGGTTTCATGAGGAGGGAAGCCTGAGGTGCACAGTGAAGGAGTGGGGGGCCGTCGCGGGGAGCAGAAAGGAGGCAGGAAGCGCGTAAATGAGGTGAAGGCGGGCGCTTGCGTGACCGTGAGTTAGGAAGTGGCTGTGCAGTGACGCATTTAGTTATTTTCAGGGAGTTTGAACTTCAGTGTTTTCAATATGACAGTTTTCCAGGTAGAGAAATTGAGGGAGATTCTTCACATACAAGATGACTAGAGAAATAAAATGGGTGAACATTAGTAAACCGTGGTTATGGTTATTAAGAAATAAAAAGCACACACAGAGATTTGTGTGAAAACAGTTTTGTATGGCAGCTGGTACGATATCCTGAAATGAAATTTCATTTTTGACTAAATAACAGTTTTTTTCGGAAATTCCTAATGTCATTTAATCTGGTACATGAGGCAGTGTTTTCAGAGTTAGCATATAGAAGACTCGCGAACTATTGACAGCGGAAGAAACCCGGTGGTCTGGTTGAGGTTAATCTCCATTGTTTCCTTCGCCTTTTCTTTCACTCAGAAAGGAGATAACTTAAACTCAAAAGAGGGCAAGAAGCTTAAACCCATATGAAAGATCATCTGGAAAATATAAAAACAATGAGGAAAACTAAAATACATGTGAAAGCTCTATACACATAAGTCAGTGGCAAAAAGTGCTAAATTCAAAAAGACACACGAAACATTTCCTATCATGGGAAACGATGGTAATTCTATATTGCCTTTTTGGGTTTGTAAATTATAATGACTATGGCCGAAGTATTTGAATACATACTTTAAAAAAATTCTATCAGAACTTAAAGTTTTAATGTTCCGATTTTGTTCTGTTTTCTTTTGATATTGATCCTGAGTAGATTATTCTACCGTCGTATATAAAAATAGAAGTAGTTCCCCAGAAAACACTGATTTTTAAAATTTAAGTTTCAGGAAGTTATACTTCTAAACTGTAATGATTTTTATGAACAAATCAGAGTCTAGCTATCTCTTTAAAACTTAGAAAATATCAGACATATCTAAGAAACTTATTTTTTTTGTCTCTGCATATTGATAGAGACACATTGAAATTTTGGGTTTTTCTCTAGCCTCCTATTAACTCTTTTAAGTTTGGGATATTGTTTAAGGCTTTGGATTATTACTATGTCAATTTAATTTGTTTTTCTAAGAGATCATTGTCATCTAGAAATATTTATTACATGCTTGGTATATGTTAGCAACCGTGCTTCCCTTTGAGAATCATCACTTTAATGGAGATGTAGTGTATAGATTATGATTATTACATTATAATTTTAACAGATACGTTCATTGTATTTCACATAATTGAAGATGTTTTCTTTTGATTTCATTTTTAGAGACTGTCATGCAGTTCCTCGAGAAACTATCTGATAAACTTTCTGAAAGGTTAGTTTTTATTCTCTTATTTAGTTTTTAAAGTTGTACGTTATTCAGTCTTTTAAGGAAGACTTATTAAAATTTAGGAAGTGACCTATTAAGAATATGAGTGTTGGAATATTGGGTCCTACCTGTGGACTCTTGAGCAGTTGCTCTTCACTGAGTCACACTTTGAAAGAACAGAGTTGCCTTCCTAAACTGCCAATCTTGAAAACTTAGTCCCCTCTCATCGACCGATGGTCTTTAGGACCATGTTATTCATATGTAATTTAAAAATTCTTCCAAAACCTTTTCGAAACTATTTATTTTCACTTGTACTATTAATTTTATAACAAGTTCATAAAGTGGTATTTCTCTTCTTTTGGCCTATATACAGGAGGCTTACAGATATGGTGGATTAATACATGTTTTTGATTTCATGTATTTTAAGAATCTCTGTCTCGGTGTTTATAATTTCAAGCTGAAGTGTTTTCCTGTCTTCGGTGGGTCCCTCTGTTACACTCCTGCCTTCCCTGCCCCTCCGCTGCCCAGTCCCTTAGATTGCACACTTGCCATTCACTGGCCCTCTTCTAGGGCTTAGGAGGGGGGATGGAGGATTCCAGAAAGAGGCATGTCGTGGTTTGTAAAAGAGGGCAATGTGTTCCTCTTTTCTTTCTTATAATGCTTTCTAAAATTTTGTTTGCCTTTTTTGTTGACACCAACACATTCATTTTAGCTGAAATTTCTGGTTTGGATTATAATCTCATGCCTTAGAACCCATTCCTTTCTAGTCTGGATTATGTTTATAAATTCTAAAATTTTCTTTTAATAATCCTAATGAATCACTGTCTCTTTGCTATAAGCAAGAGGGACAGTTAATTATGTAATAGAGAATTTATTCTACTTGGCTTTATTGCCTAAGTGTTAGTTTTCTTTCTCTACTTGTGTGTAGCTATAGATCATATTTTGAGCAATAAATATCTCCATAATTTCACAGTTATATATAGGAGTTAATTCTAACAGACATGTAATATTCTACAAACATTAAGTATATATTTAATTATTGTTCAGCTAGAGTTTTTCTGTAGGGGAAAAATTATGACTAACAATCTTAAATATAATCTGTATTAATATTCTTTTACAGAAATAATTTGTTTAGTCTCTTAACCTTTTTAAGGTGTAGCAAAAAGTAGTGATTTAATGTTTGCTAATTAATGCTTTGCATGTTTTGTAACATTGCTAGTTTTTCCACACTTTTGAGACATGTCCACTGTGATGCTTTTTAGGGTAGAAATTGCAGTAATATACTGATTTATATATTGTCTTTTTTAACACTTATGTAAAATTTGGATTAATACTGATTTACATTTGCACTACTAATTACATGTACATTTATCATGAATGTTGGAAAGTAACATAAGCAGGTTAGTTCTTTCATAATGTAAATATTAAGATTTGTCCTAGCAGATAAAGATAAATCTGTCTTACAGAACTAGAAAAGATTTTGCGATGATACAAGGGATGAAAATGAAGCTAAATCCTCAAAAATCTGTAAGTAACTATGTTGGAATATTTTTGTTATAATATAAACAGTCTGTCAACTGAAATCATCTTTTGATTCTGGAACTTTCTTTTGATATGCTAGAGATCTACGTAGTCTTGTTTGTGATCCTTGGTTTTGGTGAACAAAGGTATTGAAATATTTGGCCCATATGTCTGAGTCTGATGTTGCCTGGAAATACAGCATTTTTGTTGATTATTTGACATATCATGTGTGTGTGTGTGTGTGTGTGATAAATGTACGTTAACACTGTATTCCTGCAAAGGCTGCTTCATTTGGTGGAAAGTTGGGTTCTCAGTTTGAAGCAGCCTTTAATGCTCAGTGGAGGCTTTATCTGGCAGGTGGCAATTTTAACCATCAGTGTTAACGTTGCAATTTACTCACTCATTTGTTCACTAATTTATGGCTCAATGAAATAGATCATTATTTGACAAAGTATACCCCATTTTAAAAACACTTAGGTATTGTTTTCAGTCATAAGGTCATATGATTATATGATCTTACTTGTATGATCTTATAGACTAAGTGTTGTTATGGCCAGAATGCTGCCCACTGATTGGGGTGCCCTGGAAAGTGATGAGATTCCACATATTAGGACTCTGTCCCCTTTGGTTCAAGGGCACTACAGAATTGCTGGGCTTGTCTACACCATTCTTGTGTAGTTGCTATTGTTGATAATTTTTTATTTGGTCATGGCTGCCAGAGCCATAGTCACAGGGAAGATTTAGGGAAACGGGCCTCGCAGATTTAGACATGATTTACTAGCTTCCCAGATATAACCACTAAGAAATAGATTATTCCTATCAAACTCAGAGATTTATGGAGTAGCATGTCAATCTGTTAATTTACAGAAGAACTGTATCTAGCAAAGTAACTAGTATTAGTCATCTGTACATCTTGGCTTGGTAGGTAGGCCCACTTAGGAAACTAGGTATTAGATCAGTAGATCAGAATTTGGTGAATATAGAAACAAAATAAAACATAAAATATGTCACCAAAAGCTATTTCAGTAAAAGCTAATATGTCTTGAAACTATCCTCCCTAGATACTTTTCTATAGCTTATCAGTACAGGTTATTTAGAAGATATTTGTGAAGTACCCAGTCTTCTCATGAAGTCCCTGTTTTGGTGAATGGTACCACCATTCCCTGTGCTGCCCTAGTTGGAACCTGTGCTCACTCTAGACCAGTGGTTCTCCAAGTGTGATCCCTGGACCAGAAGCAGTAGCATCACCTGGGAACTTGTTAGAAATACAAATTTTTGAGCCCCACTTCAGACCCACGGAATCAAAAACTCTGGAGTGAGTCCCCACAATCTGTGTTTCCACAAGCCCTCCACAGGATTCACACTCCCTTACCCCATAATTGGGTATGAGGTCCTGCAGATTCTGCCTGTGCCCGTTGCTGTAGCCTTGGTTGGGATCATTGTTGACTTTTCACCCAGATTGTGTGTAATTATGGTTGCCTAACTTGTTTTCTAGCCTTTTGTTCTTGCTCCCCTGAAAACCATCCTGGATTTGAATTGTTTAGCAATGTGCCTAGCCCAGTGTTAGGCATAGAGTTGGCACTCAACACTTACTTGGACTGTGAATGAATGCATTGCAACCAGGGGGATTTTTCTAAAAAGCAGATCTGATCTTGTCACTTTCTTGTTTAAAATTCTTCCATAGCTCCCGGTAATTCCCTAATTTCCCTTCCTATTGCTTTACTTCTTCCACTAAGCCCTCGCGATCTGGCCCCCACCAGCTTCTCTAGCCTTGTCTTTTGCTGCCCCTCCAAGCCCAGTTAGTGTTCTTTGCTCTCTCCTAATACCTATGGGATGCTCATGTCCTCTATTCACTTACTTTTGCTTTCTTGCCTTGCTTTGCTTTCTTTTACTCTTTAATTCTAGCTGACATTTATGTGCCAGCCACATAAATATGGTAGGCAGCTTCCAATCATTCACAAGTACCATACACAGGAGTCCCCCTTTCTCATCTGGATTAACTGCTCCTGTCCTAAAACTCAACTCGGGCATTGCCGCCTCCAAAACATTTGCTGACATTGTGATTTAAATATCCTTCTCATGGGCTGTGTTTTACATGGCACAATGTAGACATGACGTACTATCCTCTGATTGTCTAGTCACTTGTCTTTTCTGCTGCCTAGACCACCAGCTTGTTGATAATAGGGACAGTGTCTTATTTGTTTTTATGTCATTAGAGCCTGTACTCTGGCATCAGCGATGGTACATAATCATCTGTTAGAGGAAGTGTGTGCCAGGAACTGAACACCAAGGGGCTAGACTTTCAGGGACACATGCCTGCCCTTACAGTCCTCATAAGGAGAAAGAAAATAAGCCTACAAGTATCTTGTCATACATCCCGTGGTGGAAGTATTATCATGGAATATGGGAAAGAACACCTTGTTATTTGAGGAGATAATGCCTAAGCTGAAAACTTAAAGGATGATGGTAATGAGGAGAGCCGCCAGCATTGATCGAGCTCTTGCTCAATGCCAGGTGTTCTGCTTAGCAGTTCAGGTGCATTCAGCAATCCTGTTTGGAGGTGCTGTTGATTCATTCAACAAATATTTACTGAGAGACTCCCATGTACCAGGCGCCGCTCAGGGTGCCAGGATATAATGATGAACAGTGCAGACAAAGTCTCTGTCCTCACGCAGTTTACAGTCCAGTATGGTTTGAAAACCCAAACCCAGGCAGTCTGGCTGCACTACCTGGTCTCTTCACCTGGACACCTGTGGGAAGGATGATTCATTCAGGTGTTCAGGCTTTCCCTCCTTTTAGTATTCTGTACCAGTCTTCAAAAACTATTATTACAATACATCTTTATGACATATTTTCTTTGCCAAGATTAGCATTAATTCTTCCTTAGTTACATTTTAAATTGTTGCTTTCATTTTTGAGATCTACCCTAAGCTTCTTGCTTAGATTTAGAAGGAAGCTTAATCTTACCTTTAGCGCCCTAATCTTACCTGCAGTATGTTTCATGGATTAATACATTGGTTACATTTTGGGAAAAATTTTATCATGGGCAATTTAATCCATTAATGTTGACTTTGGTGAGTTTATATTTTAGAATGACATTTGTTTACCTTTCCCCTAAATTCTGGGTTAGGTCTTACACCTCTCTACCCATTGATTACAGGGAAGTCAAAATAAGGAGCCAGCTTTTTCCTTTCCAAGCTATAAATTTTTAGGGATTTTATGAAATTTTTCTGATTTACATCAACAATAGCTGGTTGTATGAACTGGCTGATTTATAATAACTAGTTTATGTTTCATAAGCTGGCAAAGTTAGTGATAAGAATTACGTAACAGTCAATAGCTTTCGTAATGATGAATTATTCCGTTGTAGGAAGTAATGCCTTGGGATCCCCCCTACTACAGTGGTGTGATTCGTGCAGACAGGTAAGTTTTTCAAGAAATACCCATATATGAGAAGGAAGAAGAAAAGTAATGTTTATTGAGCACTTGGCACTTTAATTATGCAACTACTGCCATCCACTCAGTTGCCTACATTATAACCTGTTTCCTCTCAGAACTCATCCCCTCTGCTGGCATAGTCTGCACCTGCCCAGGTATTCTTCAAATACGTGTATCATTTCCTGTTTAACACTTGTAACTATCTCCTCACGGTGTCTAGACTCTGGCTCCTCTCCAGCCCTCTGCACATGTAGCTTTCTGGTTCTCTGACTAGACTGTGAGCATTTGGGGGCTGCGGCGTTGCTAGAATCCTTGTTGTATCCTGTTACTGGCTTTAGGTGCTGCTTTTGTCATTTAACTATTCTGTAAGCATAGCATGCCCAAATGGTGGTTCTATGAAAATTTATATCTGAATATTTGAAGATTTGGAAACATCTAATGAACAGGAATTTAAATCATATCATTCATTAGGGATATGAGATCCCTGAGAAGTTTGATATGATTGTAAACAGAAGCTATTGAATAAAGGTTACTGACTCCCTTTCCCTCATGTCTACTAAAAATATAATATCAGAAAGTCTTTCTGTTGCTGACTGACTTTGGAGTCAGTACTTAGAGATCCGTGGGCCCCCAAGTAGGTTGGGAGTTTTTACTCCTCCACTAACCACAGAGATGAGGGTCTCCTGGTCCAAGTCCACCGCTGGAAAGGATGGAAACACCTGAGGCAGCAGGGCAGTGTGGCCGGGGCAAGTCCCGCCTCCATCACTTACTGAGCTACACGATCTTTGGGAAGTTACTTACCCTCTGTAAGCCTCTTACTAATATTATCTATAAAGTGGGAGTTATAATAGTTGCTGCTTCATAGATCAGGGTTAGGTGAGAAAATATATTAATAGTAACATAACATTATTTGATGGAATTGGCCATTAGTGGACATCCTTCTAGGATATGGTCCACTCTAAGAGATGCTTTCTAGGTGCTCCCCAAAATCTTTTGAGGGAGGGGTCAGTTATCCCTTAAAACACTCATCTAAAATGTATGAATGTATCAAATGTATAATGCTCCTCTGAGAAGTCTGTGATGATAGATGAAGAATCCTGAAACAGGGAAGTCCGTCTTGCTGGGCTCCCCAACATCTCTGCGTCCAGGGTGGAGGAACCCTGCCACTGTCTGGCAGGACAGCTCGCCGCTGTTGTTCACTTGCTTCATCAAGGTCAAGGGGTCACTACTGCCTTTAAAATGAAGTTGGAGCTATCATTCAAGACCTTGTGGGGTCTGATTACCACCCATTTTTCTTTTATGAGAAACAAACACATACATACCCTCATTTGTTCTGACTTTTCTCCCATTGCTGCTCTTCCTCCACAGTTCGCCTCAGCCACACCCCTTTCTGTCTCAGAGACAGAACCTGCGCCTGGCGAGCAGTAGGGTTCCATTGCCTCCCTTGTCTGTCTTACACACCGTGACATTTTGCCAAGGGTCCATGAAGCCTCCAGGTCTGTGCTAGCCTCGTGCAGCTCCTGGCCCCACCGTACTCACAGCCTATGTGCTACACGGTTGACCTGCTAATTACGTGTTCTTGTGGACACGCTACTGTCTCATATGTTGAATGTGTCTTGTCAGCCATATTTTAAAGCTCTGTAGAACACACACTCTGAGCACTCAGTAAATACATATTGGCTGATAGCCATTATTCAAGCCTGTATCTAAACCAGTAATTGGAAATCACTATTAAAAGGAATCCAGTGATGAGTTCTTTTGGAAAGAGACTATCATATTTTTTCACATGACATTTTTCATCCAGCAGATTTGTTGAAAGCAGTGTGACCCTCTGGAGGTCTTCACAATGCTCACTTGTTGACAGCGCCTTCTACGCGCTCAGTCGTTCTTCGAAATCACCAGCTATACTGGGAACACAGTGTAAGCTGCCTGATAGTCACATGGGGCTTTAGCTTATTTTAATCAAAGTTTCAATACTAACTTACTTATTTGACTATTAATTCAGTAAAGAACTAGGAAGAGGGGCACAGAAATACCTCAGAGGGGATTATAAGACTTGGGGGTTTTAAACATCTCCTTTAAGTAGCTTAACAGGCAAATAATCAAATTTTGAGGTTTCAGTAATCTTGATTGGCAAGAGTGGGCTGAGAAGCACAGGTGATGGATGAGAAAAGAAAGGGAAAATACCATAGTTTGGATTTAAGGATAGAAGACTGGAACGAAAGTGAAGACTTCTAAATCACTGTTAAATTCATCACCTTTCAAGTAAAGACTTAAATGTGTGCTTTGACACAAAATGAAATGTAAAAGGGGCTTTCCTCGATTTGAGCTTTTCTCAAAGTTAACCCCAGGGACTTTTTTTTTGCTTTCATGTTAAATACTTCAGATTTATTTCAAGTTTCTTAAATGTCTGCCTAAAGAAAAGAAAGAACTTGTTTAGAAGTAGGAGAAAAAAATTAACATGTTTTAAAAGTGCCAGAGGTTGATGTGGGAAGATACTGTAGTGGGATAAAGTACTCATTGATCTCATCCCTACCTCTGCCCCCAGAGGTCACCGTTTTAAAGTTTTTAATGCATCCTTCCTGTGTCTGGGTTTTGTCTAGGTCTCTTACTGTAGAGCAGTTCCCCACACCTGTGCCCTTCCTGCCCCCTTTTTTTATGTTATCAACAATTGTTGAAGAGACCAGGCCGTTTGTCCACAGAATTTCCAGCCTTCTGGATTTATCTTGTTGCTTCCTTGTGGTGTCATCTCACTGGTTCCTCTCTTCCTATCTTTCCTGTAAGCTGGATGTTAAGGCTAACGCCTCGATGTTGAACATTTCCCATTTTTGTCCTGGACACCATAGCTGATAGTGTATACTTCGTGTCACATCAGAAGACATGAAGTATCACTTGCCTCACCATGGGTGGTACGAACATAGACCCCTGATGGACAGACGGATGCCAACATGATCTCTGCAGTCTGTAGTTAGGGTTTACCCTCTCAACTAGAAAGTGATTCATGTGGTGTTATTGGCAACATGAAAACATCTGGTTTCCCATTAGTCATTCACTTAATGGCGTAAACACCCATTGATAGTTCTTGTCTGAATAAATATTAATAATTCTTTCTTTTTCATTACTAATTTTCAAAATGAGGATTTATTTTAATGGTTTTCTGAAGTGAACGGGTGACAAATGAGTATTTTTTGGCTTTCTCTTTTTAAAGTTTATAAACTGATGGAATTCCATTGATTCAATGTGTTTCAATCCGAAACCGTCATTTTTGGGTGGATGCCAAATTTGTCATAAATTGGCCAATTGCACTGAAAACTTTTAATGCCTTGATTTTTAACTCAGTCTTTTAGGAGCTTGTTCAGTGAGACTCAAAATGCCTGTGTTCATTAGTCCCAGTTGATTTTGAGAACCAGTTGCAGCGTCTCTGCAGGGCAGAAGCGGGTGGCGATTTCTGCAGTTCTGAGTCTGGAGTTTCCGCGACCCAGGGAGGGGTCTGAGAATGGGTCTGTTACTGGGCTCAACAATTTGAAGAGGGTTGGAAAAGCTCCTGGCCACTTGTTCCCTCTCCCCAGGTTTTCTTTCCTCCTTGTCCCAGGACACTCCTGAACACCGGCTCACAACATTTCAGCATCTCCCATGCTGTTCTCCCTAAAGCGAGCTGCAGCACATTTGCATTATTTTTGGTTATTCTGTCACTATTCTGTATCAGCTATGGCTATTTGATTTCACTTCATTTGATATATTAATATTTAATAAATTAATTTCCCATAAAGAGTTGCAGCCTGTGGGTGGCCATTCCAGGCAGGCTGAAAAGCAGAGCCCTGGATAGAAGCCAGAAACACGTGCTTCCTTGCTGATAGAATTTAAGAAACTGAAGTAGAGACTGTGGCAAATATAGGTCTCAGTGCTGTAATAAGATTTGGCTCTAGCCTCCATGGTGAGATTTCTACCACCTAGTGCCACACTGGTGTGGTATTATCAACTTCTTTCCCTAAAGTCAGGCCTACTGGTTCACTTTCCTGCTTCTCTAGGATGATGGAATTGCACTCTCTTTGTTTAATTTTGACTTATTTTAACCACAATTTCCAGTGGCCTGTAGGGCTGATCTGCACCATTAAGGAAAATTATTCTATGATTACCAGGAAGTTTGGCTAGAGCAGTTTTCTTACCTCTAACTTCAGAATTCAAGACAGGAGCAAATTGGCAGTGGTTGTTTCTTTATAAAATGGAGGGGGAGAAAGGTCTTTATTTTCAGTACTATATAATTACTTGAAAGGCAAACAGGTTTTCAGTATCATCCAATTCTTTTATTGCTACCTTACCTTTGTTTAAGCAGATAAAACAGTAGCTCTCCCTGTGGCTTTCAAGACTAAACATTTCAAAATGTCATCCAACTATAACATTTGAATCACTTAGACAATCATTCCTGATGCCAAAAACATTCTGTTTCATTTTCTTTTGATAAAGTTAAAAATAGTTGCTCTGACAGTGTTGCCACATACTCTGCTCTTTTCAGGTGTGCACTTTCCCTAGCCCACACATGTCTTCTGGCAGGCCCTCCCTCATTCTGTGATGAGCCTCTGTGAGCATTTGCCATTTGGTGCGAATGTTCTCTCTCACACTTGCTTTCACTTACTGAATAGAATAAAGTAAGACCGATGCCTGTGTTTACCTGCAGTTTCAACCTGGATTCATTGACTGCACTTAATTGTGTTTTATATTTTCATGAAGTTTGATGCCAGGAGCTTTAGAAATAATACCCAAGTTCTTTCTTTACCTTAATTCCAGATGCATCGGAGGTTGAAATATACGTCTGACTCATAGATTGTGCTTCATAAATACAGTGATACATTGATTTTTCAAAAACTCAAATTACAATGATGAATTCTTCAGTTGAACATCTCTCTGTGCTTATTCCAATCATAATTAATGTTCCCATGAGGATTTTCATATATTGTTAAATTCTCTTCTTCTTAATAAAAAAGACATAATTATATTTATGCTGTTTTACCATGTTGATAATGATATGTTCTGGTTCTTCCAAAACTGAAAGTTTGTAAACCCATATGTAGCACATTTTTAGCCAGAATAGCAGAGCATTTCATTGAGTGACTGTGGAGGATAAGTTTTCTTCCTGTTTCTTTCTTCAGAGGAATCAAAGGAATCTAAAGATACCTCGTTTCTGGATACAAAAAAATAATAGTAAAACTCTAAAATTAGAGTCTGGAGTGGTGTGGCACTGAAACCAAATCTTCAAAATACACTTAAATTCACTCTCTGTCAGGCTGTGGCTCTGATGTGCTGTGTGGTTGTATGTGTCACCTGTAGTACTTTTCCACTCTTGGGTCTTTGGGTGGTAGAAGAAAAGGATCTTATATGTAGCATCTGTACAGATAAGGAAGTTGTGGATGTCCAGGTACATCCTGACCTTGTAATGCTCTGCTGAGCCTGGCGTGGATGGCCACTGGCGTAGCGTCCTGGGGGTTTCTGAGTGATAGTGAGGCCTGGGAGCCCTGACTCTCCCTCTGTGTGTGTCCCTTCACCCTGTGTTGAAGATGAGAGCTGAGGGCGCAGTGAGCAGGGGGTCTCTTGACTGGCAGGTCCTACAGGACTGTTCCTCGGGACCCCTCAGACCTGGTTTGGTTGAAGTTGCTGGTGATACGTTCTGGCTTTTTGAATCTCTTCCACCCTCTCTGGACCTTCGCCCATTCTGGCTCTTCTTTAGGAGGGGATTTGCCTTCATTTGGTGAGAGGCACTGAGGGCACAGAGGACATGGAGGTGTACGCAACCTCTTTCTCGATGGCTGAAGGGGCTGGGTAACATCTAAGGCCATCTTTGCTTGAATGAGCTTGTCTGCCCTATTGGCTGGAATTCCCTCGAGCCCTTGCTGGCGCTCTTTATTCCACCCCGAGCGCCCTCCCCCCTCCACCAGTACCCTCATCTTTCTGGGTGCCCCTCAAATGCCGCCTCTTCTTTGTAGTTCTCTTTGATCCTTGCGTTCCCATCCTCTCCCATCTGGCAGGCAGAATTGACCGCAGCCTCACCTTGGTGCCAAAGGCCTGCGGACGCTTCTCTTAGTCCCTCCGTCCCTTGGATTGGTCATTCTGTGTTCGCTGCTCTGATTCAGTGGCTCTGCCACCCACCCATTGCCCAAGCCAGAAACCTGAGAGCTGTCCTAGACTGTTCCATCTTTCTCGTGCGCCCTCCAAGTCCAGTCCCTCACACAGTCCCAAGACCTTTACATCTCAAAGAAAAACAAATCTGTGTGCCTTCTCCCCAACCCCACTGCCCTCGACCACACCGTCTTTAGTTCGTCCTCTGCAGCCCTGAGGTTTGCGCTGTCACCGTCCCTGCCTCCCCTCCGTTCCACGTCCACACTGTCCGCTGTGCAGCGTTCCAGAGAGCATGCTTGCTGCTCTGTGGGCTACAGACCCATCTCCCACATGGCATCTGTAAGCAACTCATTGAGTGGGTAGACATAAAATATTAGTAATTCTGTTTCTTTTTTCTTATCTCAACTTATAAAATTTCTCTTTTTTGTTCTGCAGTGTAGCAGAATAATAGCACATACATACACTTTCTAAATGTACTTATAATAAGGTTGAGGACTCAAAAGTTATTTTAGTGATGAGGTATATGGTCAGAAAGGTTAGAGACCCTGGACCCAACTACAGTATCTCATCCCGATTCCTCAGCTGGGTGTACCAGGCCCTCTGCTCTCTGGCCCCGGCCTACTTGTTCCAGACTCTTCTCCCGTTCTTTTTTTCTGCATCATGAACTGTGTCATATTTAACCACATTGTTTCTAGAAGTTAAAAGGCTATTTTATGCCGTCATACTTTCGCTACACTGTTGGTTCTGCCCAAAATTCCTTACTACTCTTCCCTCCCTCCGTCCCCCATCCCTACCCGCCCCCCAACTCAGATTCTTCCTTACTTCCTGCCTGTGGAGCACCCCCGGTCATCACGTCCTCCTTCACTCTCCCACCATGCACACTTGTTCATGCATTCGTTCAGCACCATCTGTTGAGCGCCGGCGGTGTGCCCACCACTCCAGCTCAGGCCACACAGCGCAGCCTGGTCCCTTCTCCGTTTCCTTCACCGCAAGCTCCTTAGAGACAAAACACTCTTCATCCCTTTCCTCCCACACCCAGCAGGTTTGCGCACAACACGTCTGAGTGGATGACCCAGCACGTGAGGGCACTGGACCACTAACGTCTCTTTCAACACTAGGGTTCTGTTTCCATGAAAACCGGGCAGAAATTAATTTGTAAATTTGTGGATTTCTACAGCCAAAATCTCATTTGTTGCTCAATTTATGTTCATTTGCTGAATCTAATCATTTAATACTGCTTATAAGTTTGTGTATCTTTTTATATATATATATATATATATAAATTTGTGTATATTTTGTGAATCCCAGAAAATGACAATACAGTGAGCCCCTACAATTATTCTAGAGTCATTATTTTTGTCTGTGATTATAAATTTTGGCCTGACTTAATGACTCAAAAATGAACATTCTGATCACATATTTTGTATTTGCTTTGGTTTATGTTCAATGTATAGGACATAAAAAAAGTTACTTTGGGGTGAAGAATAATTAACTTTACCAATTATGTTGCCCTTAATTTAAGACATATAACTATAAAACAGATAACTTAAGATCTGATTGTTTATATTCCAGACATGTTTTTTCGTAAATGAGTTTTTTTATTGGATTAGAACTTTAAATTCACTTAGCATGCATCAGGATTTTTATTTGTTTATTTTATTTATTTTTGTGCTGTAAGTCACAACTTTTTAGACTATTACCCATCTCATAAGGTAAGGTTTACCATTCTAGCTGGCACTGGTCACACTTTGCATACAAGTGTGTATAAAGCAGTGTGTATGTGTGGGTAACCGAGACAGGCTGCGTGACTGGTCCGTGAAAGAGTGAAAGACCCAAACGGGACAAAGATGAGGGAACGCTATGTCTGCCTTAATTACGGCCTTACTGCTCACACTGGTAATAATTAGATGTCATCTGAACAAACCAAGTCTGAAAATCCCTCAAATGAGAGAAATATACCTTTATGTTTGAATCCTTCTTTTTTTAGCTACCATGATCCTAAATTTTAAATGAAAAGTTAACGGAATTTACCTTCGGAGACTGAAATACACACAACCACTGTTGAACCTCTCTTCCTTCTCTTAGGTATAATATTGAGCCCAGCTTATACAGCCCGTTCTTCTCCCTCGGAGCGTGCATGGAGGGCCTGAACATTTTGTTTAACAGACTGTTGGGGGTTTCCTTATATGCAGAGCAGCCTGCCAAAGGAGAGGTGTGGTGCGAAGACGTCCGAAAACTGGTGAGCCGCCTGCCTGCCTGAGGCAGTGTGCTTTACCCTTTGGTTTGGAGCTGCGTCTGCAGCAGTTGCAGCTCTAAGTTAGCTTCGCTCTGGTTGCGTGTGTCCTGTCTAATTTCTGTTTCACAAAAAAAATCCAAATTGACGCTTTTGATTTAGGGCACTATGTAAAGGGTCTAAACATATGAATGGGAGAGTTAGTTCTCGAAAATAAAATTTTTTAGGAAGCTGATAGAAGGTTGAAGCTTTTACTTCTTTGATAGTAACTTCGAGCCTCGCGTTCGTCCTCCTTCCATTAGGGCCCACTTTATTTGAGGCATGCATATTTTAAATTTTCTCTCGTAAGATTAGAGGCTTCCTGGAGCCATGTGTTTATCACCAAGGCTTTATTTGTTGTGTTGTTTGATTTTTGCTTACCTTCTTACCACACTCTGATTTTTCAACTATATTTCAAGGAATATAAACTGTCTCATTGTCTCTTGGCCATGTTTTGTGAGCACAGAATAGGTGTGTGGTGGGATTGAGAGGAGAGTCAGGGCGGAGGGCACTTTATCACTGCCTTTACTTATCTCGGTGTCTATTTGAATATTACGAACTTCCACAAAATGACAGAGATTGATAACATGCGGAGATACGATAAAAAGGAAAACTGGTACGAGGACACGGAAAGGACAAAATGCAGGTGATGAAGAGGTTTCACCCAATCTACGGAACATGAGCTTCATCAGGGCAGCAGCGCTGTTTGCCAGTTGTGCTCGTTGCTGTATCCCAAATGCCTTGAACACTTCCTGGCACTGAGTAGGTGCTTAATAGGTGTTTATTGAATGAATGAATATATACTTGCAGGAAATTTTAAAGCACAGATTGGGGTTCTCTGGGATATAGTCATCAAGTTCTTAAAAGACAAAGAAGCAAGATGGAAACTAGTGGTTGAGTCTCTCCTTTAAGCTGTGTCTCTTTCATAGGCCTGTTTTGAAGAGGGGAATAAATAATGATATTACTGATTCTCAACTGAAGCTGGGAGCTGCAATTTGAAAACAACAAATTTTCAAATTTAAGGGTTAAAATTTATATGGGCATATGTCATGGCATTCTAAGATTTGAAGGAAAAATAATTTTGCCGCTAAAATTGTCTAGCCAGCACTTCTTCCTAACTCTTGTGGGAGGTTGGTTGAGGTATTATAGAGGATTGGCAGTTAGGACAAAGAGCACCCACGAGGAGGACTTCCTCCCCTGGACACACAATTCCCAAATCAAAGTCATCCGAGAAGTGGAGCAGAAGAGGATGGGGCTGGGGAGAAAGAGACTCTGTCTCGAGACACCGTGAGATGCAGAAAGTAGTTAAAATGTCTATGCGTGTGGCTGTGGATGTTTAAGATACAGATTCTTACATGAGGGTTGCTTTCTCACTTTTGGAGTGTCTGATGGCCTCATTTACCATTAAATTTAAAATTTTTTTCTAGGCTGTCGTTCACGAGTCTGAAGGATTGTTGGGGTACATTTACTGTGATTTTTTTCAACGAGCAGACAAACCACATCAGGTGATCCTTTATTTATACACTGGTTTCTAGACGTGACCAGCAGTTCATTTGTATTAATGTGAACTTTATAGCATTCTTACAGTTCTATAATATTTAAAAGTTATTAATGGTTACTAAATATATAAATTTGAAATTAAGATAGAATTTTAAAAAGGTTATAGAAATAATTATCGCAATCTGTGTTTTTCACTTTTATCTGGGTCATGGTGTTAGTAATGGTAATAATGATAGCTGACATTTTGTGAACCCTCATTGGTGCCAGCCAGTGCACTGGGTCCTTCATACACATCAGTCTTTTAATGTTCATCTCAACCTTTTGACCAGGTTCTAATGTTCTGAGGAAACTGAGGCCAGAGAAGAGGTTAAGTTACTTGCCCAGAGTCATACAGCTAGAAGTGCTAGGATTTGAAGGCAAACGTTCTGAGTAGAGCCCCAGCTCTTAACTCCTTTCCATACTTGACAATGAACCTAGGTTAAAATTGCAGATGGTATGTCCATACCAGCCACCAGTTAGCTGCTTATGTGGAAGACGCGGGGCTCCTTCCTTTCCTTTAGCTGCATGTCAGGTTTGCCAGTCAGGCAGCTTCAGCAGTTTTGTGCAGTTTGCTGGGAAATATCAAGAGTTCAGGTTATAAGTTATAACAGCAATAATGGTACCTTATATTTGAAGAGTGATTCACAAATTTCAAAACATTTTAACAGGTGTGAGCTTACAAAATCTGGACAGCCACTATGGGATTTGACAAGGTAGCAATCTAGAGATGAGGCTCGCACAGGCAAATCATTTTCCAGGATGATTTGGCTGGTAGGTGTCGAAAGTGGGACCAGAGTTCAGGTCATCAGACTCTGAGTCTGTGTTCTTCCTCTTTGCCTGAACGGGTGGCAGAGACTCCGCTTTAGTGATTAGGAGCCCTGGTTCCTCGTAGTCAGCCTGGGCTCAGGTGCAAGATGCAGCAATTCTACCTCAGTGTCCTTGGGCATGTTACTTAACGTTTCTAAGACTCGGTTGCAGTTTTCTCCTCTGAAAAGTGAGGTCCATCTGCCTCACAGGGTTGTTAGGAAGAGTAAGTGATTCAATGCATGTGAATTTCAGCATAGTGCCTGTTCCAGAGTAAGTTACTCCAGATTCTTTGTGACAGTTTAGAGCCCGTCACTTCCAAGTGACAAAGACAAGACACATGGAAAGTGCCTCTTTGTTCATTATCTGACATATAGTCGGGACTCAAAACTCGTGTGCCTTTGCTCAGTAGCTGATGTCTGTCCCCTGCCCTTACTTGTGAAGGTCTTGAGGGCATGGATCTTTGATGACTTTGTTTCCAGCATCTGACACATCAGTTCAGTGTATGGTTTGGGGATGAATTAATGAATTAATCAATATAAGATCAGTGTATTATTATTTTAAAAAATTAAAATTTTCAGAATAATTAGTATCAAGAAAAAGTATCTAAAACTAAATAGAATAAGAATAGGATTAAGTTAAAGTTTGAATCCACACATTTTGGTATAACTTAGTATCCATTATGTTATAATTTTATAGTCATTAAGACTGTTTTACTCTTTATGTTTTCTCACTCTCAAAGGATTGCCATTTTACAATCCGGGGAGGCAGATTAAAGGAGGACGGAGACTACCAGCTCCCAGTCGTGGTTCTGATGCTCAGTCTCCCCCATGCCTCCAGGGGCTCGCCGACTCTGTTAACTCCTGGAATGATGGAGAATCTTTTCCATGAAATGGGACACGCTATGCATTCTATGCTGGGACGTACTCGCTACCAACACATCACTGGTGAGCCACAAAGAGGGGTTCTATTTAATACAGTCCTTTGAAAGCATATATTTTCTTTAAATTGGGAAAAGGGCTTTTTATTTGGAAAATCTGATCATTTAATAATGTCCCGTGGTCCTTTGTCTCAGACTGCCTCCTCTTGTCCTTCTCATTGCTATGCAACGTGATCCTCTTATGCTTTTTTCTGTCCCATTAGCAGCTTTCACCAAGAAATAGGTCTCAGTTGTCTGTTTTTGGAGTTTGTGCCTTTTTATATTTTATAGTGTTTTATATGGAATTTAAGTTTGTGGCTTGTGTGTGTGTGAGAGTGAATAAATATGTATTTAATATTTTCTTAGTACCTCACACAAAGTTAGTGAAGGAATAAGTGAAATGGATGTTGCCTCTGTTTATCCAAAATCAGTTAAAACACAAAATAAAGCATAATTTAAAAGTATGATGAAATACTTTTTATTTTTCTTATACTTTCCCTTATGTAAAATTATTGTTCTGCTTTGTAGATTTTTATGCTGATGCGTGGCCATGTTTGATGATATTACAGACTTTCCTTTTAGTTGTCTTATCTCTAGGTCTTAAGCCCACTATCCTATATGGCCAGCATTAGAGCACCTGGGAAATTTTTGGCATCTAGTATTTATTAACTAAGTTGACACACAGGATTTTGGACAAGGAGAAGATACTTGAAAAGACTGTAGGTGGGCTGAATGGAATCATAAAATGCTACCAAAAAGTTCTTACAGGATTTGTTGCTTTAAGTAATTTTGAGTTTAAAATATTGCTTTGCTTCACTGAGGATTGACTTTGTTACAAAAAGCAATAAATGAATAACATAAAGTACTTTTAAAACAAAGGAAATATGAAAGCATTAGGTAATGGAATTCAGTACATTAAATACAAATGCTGTATTAATTTAAAAAATGTTTTAATTGGTGTTTCATGTATAGCTAGCATAGATGAAGACAGGTTTGTTTGCAGAGGGTGTGAGCCATTGCTTTATAAGGTGTTTTAGCAGCTGTGCAAATATTTTGTTTTACTTTTGTTATAAAGGAAAATATATAGGATTATAATAAACTTTTCTGCAAATATGTACAATAATTTTATAGAAGTGAAATATTGATTTAATGAATTAAAACTTATCATAGTTCATCAGAATTCCAAATAAAAGTTTTAAAAGAGTACATAAAAAGTAAGATAAATATGTTGATTTGATTCATGCCAACTTTTTTTCTTCTTTTTTTTCCTCGTTTTAGGGACCAGGTGCCCCACTGATTTTGCAGAGGTTCCTTCTATTCTGATGGAGTACTTTGCAAATGATTATCGAGTAGTTAACCAATTTGCCAGACATTATCAGACTGGGCAGGTAGGAACACTAATATTGTCATATTGTCCTTTGGATTGTGATAGTCGGCTTTTGTGACTTGTTGGATAATGTTGAACTCTTCCCACTTTATCAGAACTCTCATCCTCTCTCAGTACAGATTGCCCTTTTTTTTTTTAAGAGACAGGGTCTCGCTCCGTTGCCCAGGCTGGTCTCAAACTCCTGCTCTCAAGTGATCCTCCTGCCTCGGCCTCCCAAAGTGCATTTTTCTTTTGTCATGTTTTTTCATGATTCCTTATCTTTTCTTTTTCCAGACTGTAGTATCTTTTTTTTTTTTTTTTTTTTTTTTTTTAGACAGAGTCTCACTCTCTTGCCTGGGGCGAGTGCCGTGGCGTCAGCCTAGCTCACAGCAACCTCAAACTCCTGGGCTCGAGCAATCCTACTGTCTCAGCCTCCCGAGTAGCTGGGACTACAGGCATGCGCCACCATGCCCAGCTAATTTTTTCTATATATATATTTTAGCTGTCCAGTTAATTTCTTTCCATTTTTGGTAGAGACGGGGGTCTCACTCTTGCTCAGGCTGGTCTCGAACTCCTGAGCTCAGAACGATCCGCCCGCCTTGGCCTCCCAGAGTGCTAGGATTACAGGCGTGAGCCACCGCGCCCGGCCCCAGACTGTAGTATCTTAGTCCTAGCATATAGTCATGTACTGAAAAATTTACCTTTATTATACTACTATATTACTACCCTTTATTATATGCCCAGTAATGTACCATTTAGTCCTCATAACCATCCCATGAGGAAAAGCTCTCTGTCCCTATTTTCCAGAAGAAACAAGCTCTATAGTAGAACAGGCATGCAGGTCCGTCTCACTTCAGAAAAGCCTTTTGTTCTGAATACTTAGTCTTTTAGTCTGAATTTTTATGTCGTTTCATAAAATTGAACTACAATACCATATTTTGCCAGTATGCTTCACATATATATGATGCTTAGACTGAAAATTCCTTAATTTTGAGGTTTATATTTCTTTTTCTTTTTTAAAATGCTGTTCTTCACTTTTTGTTGGAATTTTTCTGGTAGAATTATGATATAATAAATTGTTCTAGAAAAGGTCTCACTTCTATGGTTAAGAGCTTTGGGTTCTTATGTTAGACTGAGTTGGTGCTTCCTTTTCGACTTTGGATGGTTTCCCCATTTTTGTAGTATCAATTATAAAAACAACTACCTTATAGGTTGTTGTATGAATAAGTTGTAATATTTTGGGGGAAACGCTTTTCCGTTATCTAGTAATACTTTTGTTCTTCCTACTATTTTCCTTGTTTTTCTTTTCTTTTTTTGGCTATACCAGTAGGTATCAGATGCTATCTTAGTTTCTACATGAAAATTGTTCACTAATAGAGTAAAAGGTGAGTGGTATAAAGAGACAGAATTCAATTGATTATTAACCAGTAGTTCTTAATTATTTATCATATACTAAAAACCATACTGGACACCAAATGAAAGAGTAACATCGGTCTTGTCAAATAAAACCGAAATCTGGACTTAGCATGGAAAGACTACTCGAAAAGACTGTTGCAGTAAGGGGAGTCTGGACTATTACAATAAAAGGAGGGAGACCATTGCAACAGGGAGAACTCTGTCCAGGGTTTAGATTAGTGCATTGTAATTGTACCAGTTTTTAAATTAAAATACGAGGTATCTTACAATAAGTTAGCTGCAAGTTGCCAACATCATGGCATTTACCATCTACATGTACATTGCAAAGTATGTTCTCTCCCTTCTCTTGCAACTGTGGCTGTGTGGTGCTGTGTTACATGCAGTGGGGTTTCCCCCTCAGAGGGCACCCCCCTGGTTCTAGTTTAAATTGTATTAATCTTTGAATCCCTAAGCACCTAGAAGCTTGCTTAGCACAAAAAAAAGCACTAAAAAATTAAATGAAGGAGTGAATAGAACTAGAAAAAGAAGGACTAAAACCACCTTTATTTTTGACTCTTTTTCTGATTATGTCACCATATGTGTAATATGATTGAGTCATTTTTTTTTAGACTTGATTTGATCTAACTACTATTGTCAGCTGTAAAGGATGAGTTTCTGGATAACTAATCTAAGTGAGTCTTCATCATAATCTATTTCAGTTATTAAGATGGCAGAACTGAAATATCTGTGATCCAATCAACTACTCATCCGTTATCCTGCCAAGAATTGAACTGGGAGTTAGGTGGGGTTGGCCAATGACATGGAAGCTCATACCCCATCAGATAATAGCATGACTCATCCATGACTACGTATTTTGGGGATTGGGGCTGATTAGGAATTTGGCGATTGCTCCCTGGGGGGGCCCTCAACTCTACTTGGGCCTTCAGAGAGGAAGTGCAGGAGGAAGGAGGTCTCAGGAAAGGATGTAGAAGGGGCGTTCACCAGGCAGCTCTCAGCAGCCCTTACCTGTTCCACTAAAAAGTGTTTAATGAGGACATACTAGGGACAGAAGTCCTTCAGCCAGAAAACACTTACTGAGTTTTTATTATGTACCAGTTACTTTTCTCAGCATCCGAGAAACAACCGAGAATAAGTCAGACAACATCTGTAGCACCCACGGCCTTTAATCCAAAGGGAAACTGAGGCAGAGCCAAAGACTAAAGCACTCTGGCCAGAAGGAAAAGCCTGTGAAAGGCATGGAGCAGTCCTCTAGGTGGCAGTGGGTGCAGCTAGGGCAGGGCAGACGGGGAAGGCAGGAAAAGACAGTGGAATGTAGGTTGGGGCAGGTGGCGGAGGGCTGCAGAGCACAGGCAGGAGTTTGGACTGAATCTTGATGTAGAGGGAAAGTCGTTAAAGATTTTTAGGCAAGGAAGTGACGCAATCAAATTTTAGTTTTGGGAAAATAACCCTGGTGTCAGGGAGGAAGGATTGGAGCGGGGTGAGAGTGAGTCTGAGAGAAGCGGTACTCATGCCAGTAAGTTGCTGGGGCTTCCTGCAGAGAGGGCAGTAGTGCCAGCCTCTCCGGTCGGAGGGCATTTTGTGCCAGCTGCCCAGGAAGTGCCCTGGCCTCGTGCCTGGCTCATCTGGTCCCTGCCGTGCCTGCCCGTCTTGTCTCTAGAGGTCGTTCCCAGCCTCTGCACTCCTGTCGCCCTGCACACCCTTTAGTCCCAGCTCCTCTCCCAGCACCACCTCCTGTTGCTGGAGTGATTTTTTGTGGCATTGTTTGCACCAGGCTTTGCTGTCACTTAATCTTGGGAGTCTTGTTGGCTCCTGGCCACTGGCTCTCGCCCGACTCTGCCCCACCCATTTTCTCATCAGCCCTTGGTAATCAGCTTTCCGGGTTCCGCCTTTGGCTGCGTGGCTGTGGTGCTCAGCCCCTGGCGGGGCCTAGGTGAAGGCTGCAGATGTGTCCTCAGCCCGTGGGGTGGCAGGAGGGGCAGGATGCCAGAGCCACAAGAGACTGACCTGGGAGGACTCACGGCCAGTTAGATGTCAGGGGCGAAGGTGAGGACAAGTCAAAGCTGGGGGTTCCACGGTCAGAGAATTCTGCTAGGGGTCAGGTTTGAGAGGGAGGAGGCAGAGTTCTTGTTCTGGGTGTGCCGATGAGCATCGGCGTTGTCCAGGAGGCCACTGGTCTGCAAGTCTGAACTTTTGGGGTCAGACACTGCAGATATGTGGGGATAAATGGCAAAGAGATGGTGGTTGAGAGGTAGGGAGATTAGAGATTGCCTGTGAGATAAAAGTAAGAAGTGTCGGAAGAAACCAGCATCATTGGGGAAGGAGTGGTCTGAGGAGCTTATGAACACAACTTACGAAAAAGGAGGACACACCCAGGTGAGGATGACTGCAAAAGAGGACCACGAGCTTTTTAGAGTCATACTTTTGTTTTTTACAGTCAAATTTTAGGCCAAAATTCACCACAGACACTAACGTCAATTTTTTAAAAATTACCATCTGCTTATAGAACAAATAGAATAGCAAAAAAGGATTAGAGCCACTGCTTGGGGGGTAATGTAGTGTTCAAAAACAGTGGAGAGCTTCGCAACGCCTGCGTTCTTACTAAATTCTTCAGTAAGAACCATTTTTGAACTAGATGCAGGAAAACCAGAGTAAGCCCCCAATATGCTCCAAGGTAGATGAGATAGGAAGAAAGCAGTAAGCTGCTTTGAATTAATTCAAGTTTCAGACTCAGAAGACTTGTCCACTGCCCTTAGGGGACTTGCAGACACAGTCTCTAAAGAATTTAAAATAATTTTGTGATTCCATGAAGGATGGAAAGCATGCCCGAAGGCAAGAGACGTGTAAATGCTTTCAGCTTCGCAAGGGCTTGCCTCTTCTTGTCACTAATTAAAACACTAAGTGGCTTGTTTTTTTGTTTTTCCTTTTTAATTTTAAGGGCAGTCGTCCCCTTAAGGATAAGGAGTTAATTCCCTAAAACCCGAGTCTTTGTCAGTAAATGATATTTAAGCCCATAAGGAAAAATAACAGGGTTACATCTTTATGCTTAATTTCCTGTCCTGCTGCATTTCAGGAAAGGATTTCTGTTTTAAACATCACGAGATGTATTCCAGAGAGCTCTTAGATACAGGGTAATCTGTCAGTGATTTATTAACATCTGCAGACATTTTATCTGAACTAGAGCATAGCGTGGCCGATGAATTCCACGTGGTGGAGGAATTAGAAATATGCTTATCAGATTTGCAGGTGCCCCGCAGCTATCAGAGATAACATGCCAGAGGTACTCATCGGAGATCAAAACTGTCTTGACAAGCTACAACATCAAAGCTGAAGCAGAATTTATTGTAAATTAATCTTAAAATCAATAGCACAAGCATAGGAGGAGTACAGGCTAGACTTGGTAGCAGTTCGGGTTTTGAGACACATTAAACTTAACAAGGATCTGCAGTTTGATGGCATTTCTCCGCAAATCTCGTGCAGTCTTAGTGGAGCTGTGGCGTCTGAGCACCTAAAGGTTATTGCCTCTCTTCTCAGCACTTACTGGTTCCAACCTTCAGCCTTACCTCTTCCCAATTGCTCCAAGTTAGCCCAGAATTATCTATGGGCGGCCTCGTGGTTCTGGAAGCATGATCCTGGTCCTTTCCAAACCTTTCTAAAGAGTACCTTTTTTTGTTGTTGTGGTTGTATTTTGATCATTCTGAAACTGGGATCCCTTGTTAGCTACCTGTTTGTATCTGATGGCTCTATTAGTCTGTTTTCTGTTGCTTCTAACAGAATACTTGAAACTGGGTACTTTATAAAGAAAAGGAATTTATTTCTTGTAGTTATGGAGGCTGAGAAGTCCAAGGTTGAGGGGCTGCATCTGGTGAGGCCTTCTTGCTGGTGGAGACTCTCTGCAGACTCCCGGGTGGCACAGGGCATCACGTAGTGAGGCTGAGCGTGCTCACGGGCTCTGGTCTCTCTTCTTCTTATAAAGACACCAGTCCCACTCCTGTGATAACCCATTAATCCGTTAACCATGAGTGGATTAATCCATTATGAAGGCAGAGCCCTCAGGACCCAGTCACCTCTTAAAGTCCCCACCTCTCAATACTGCCACATAGGGGATTACTTTTTAACATGAGTTTTGGAGGAGACAAACATTCAAACTATAGCAATGGTATAGTGTGTCCCCTCCCCAAATCTGTTATAGAATCAAAGATACTCTACAATTATTGGGTTCTTGGTTTTAAGGAAATAAGATAGTCTTAGCCCCTGTACTAGCATGGAAAATGCTAAGCACCTGCATTGTGCAGTCTAAAAGCCCGACCCTTGACTCTTGCTATGGTTGGAATATGGTTTGTCCTCAACAAACCTCAATGTGGTTGTGTTGGTAGGAGGTGCCTTTAAGAGATGATTAGGTAGTTAAGATGCAGTAATATCTTTCTCTCTTGAGACTGGGTTAGTTCTCTTGCGAATGGATTAGTTCCCTCTAGAGCAGGCTGTTACAAAGCAAGGTTGCCTCTTGTGAATTACCCTTTTTGCACAAGCTCTGTTCTCCTGTTTCTCCACCATGTTTTGACAGAGCACAGGGCCCTCTCCAGAAGCCGCCAGATGCACTGCCCAGTCATGAACTTTCTGGCCTGTAGGACCGAGAGCTAAATAAACCTCTTTTCTTTACAAATTATCCAGTGTTGGGTATTGTTGCAGCAACACCAAGCGGACTAAGGTAACCCTGTCCCTAAACCCCCATGGGGAAGGGGAAGCTGGGCTGTCTCTGGGTCAAGTTTGAGGTTGTGGTGAGCTATGATGATGCCACTGCACTCTGGCCTGGGTGACAGTGAGACCCTGTCTCAAAAAAAAAAAAGAAAAGAAAAAGAAATAGTCCTTTATTAGGCATGTGTCTTATCTCAGTTTATGGCTTGACTTTGCACTTTTCCTTCTGGTATCTTTTGCTGGACTTAATTTGTTCATTTTATTATCTTTGAATTTAGCAATCTTTTCTTTATAGTTAATGCTTTTTTTTTTTTTTTTTTTTTTGTGAGATAGAGTCTGGCTCTGTCGCCCGGGCTAGAGTGCTGCCGCGTCAGCCTAGCTCACAGCAACCTCAGACTCCTGGGCTCAAGCGATCCTCCTGCCTCAGCCTCCCAAGTAGCTGGGACTACAGGCATGCGCCACCATGCCCAGCTAATTTTTTCTCTCTCTATATATTTTTAGTTGTCCAGATCATTTCTTTCTCTTTTTTTAGTAGAGACAGGGTCTCACTCTTGCTCAGGCTGCTCTTGAACTCCTGACCTTGAGCGATCCTCCTGCCTTGGCCTCCCAGAGTGCTAGGATTACAGGCATGAGCCACCGCGCCCGGCCTAGTGAATGCTTTTTATATCTTAAGAAACTTTTGTTTCTTTAGAAGTCATAAGCATATGTGTCTGTTTTCTTCCAAAATTTCAATGTTTTCCTTGATCTTTAGGTTTTTAATTAAGTTGGAAATTCTTTTTATGTTTAGCATAAGGTGGGAATCAAATTTGCTTTCTTCGTTATAGAAGGAATTGTCCCTGCACCATTTATGGAATAATTTATCCTTTCCTCAGCGATATATCATACACCAAGTACCCATGCATATGCAACAGTCTCTGGGATTTCTCTTTCCTTCCATTGTTGGAGCTGTCTTTCCTGATACCAGTGCTATGCTGTCTTTATTACCATAGCTTTGTAATAAGCCTTGATGTCTGGAGGGACAAGTCTTCCTCCATTTGTTCTTCAAAAATTTGTCTACTCCTGGACCTTTGTGTTCTGTCAATACATTTTAGATAAAGTTATCTATTTTCTTGTAAAACCCCGATAAGAGTTTGGTTAGAATTACATTTATAGACCAATTTGGGGAGAACTGATACCTATGAATATTGTCTCTTTGAATCTACAAATATGGCATATCTCTCCATTTATTAGGCTTTTTTTAAAGTCTTGGAATAAAGTTTTCAAGTTTTCTTCTGAAGGGACTTGTTCAGCTTATTTTGGACTTAGTCCTACATGCCTTACATTTTTGATACTCTAAGTAGTATGTTTTTTAAAATTACATATTCTAATTGTTTCTCATGTTTAAAAATGCAATTTAGTCTTTATTGTATATTGATCTTATTTTCAGCAACCTTCCTATTATTAATTTGAATAACTTATCTATAGAATTTAAAAAGTTTTGAACCAGATAGGAACTCCTGCTGAAAAGAATGACAGTTCTATTCTCTTTCCGATCCATGTCTTTTATCTCTGTTCCTTGTCCTGCTCCACTTCCTGGAGCCTCCTGTGCAGTGCTGTGCAGACGCTGTGTGTGGGCGGTACTTGTCTTGATCCTCGTTTTTAAAGGCAATATTTCTAATGTTTTACCATAAAGAAAGATGTTTATTACAGGTTTGGTGGAGATGTCAGGACAAATAAATTCCTTCCTATGCTGAGGTTTTCTTTAATCATTAACGGATATTGCATTTTACCAGATTTTTTTCCTGCATCTTTCGAGGTATTGGATTGTTCTTTTAATCTATTAATGTGAAACATTAGGCCACCTTTGCATTCCAGGATTAAATGACCTTGGTCCCAGATTATTGTTATTTCTTAATATAGAGCTGGCTTCAGTTTGCTAATCTTTTGTATATCGATGATTTTTGCATTGTTTATGACAGAAGGATTGGCTTATAATTTTTTCTTTGCCCTATTCTTTGTTAGCGTTCATGTTAAGTATATACCATTTCATAAAATGAGTTAAAGTTTCTTCTTTTTCTATTCTCTGCAAGTGTTTTTTTATAACATTGTAATCATCTGTTCCCTAAAACTTTGTCAGAATTCATCTCCAGCGGTCCCCAACCTTTTCTGGCACCAGGGACTGGTTTCATGGAAGATAATTTTCCACTGACCTTGCTGGGGTGGCAGCTGGGTGGAGGTGGAGCTCAGGCATTGATGCACTGCTGGTCTCCCGGGGGCTGGGGAACCGCAGATCCGTAAAACCATTTAGGGTCTGTTTTTTTCTCTGTTTGAAGATTTTTTTAAATGAATGATTCTTTAATAGCCATAGGAGTCTTTGGGCCTTCTTTTCGTCTTAAATAAGCTTTGCTAAGTTGTAATTTTCTAGAAATGTATCCATTTAATCTAAGTTCTTAAGTTTATCGGCATAAAGTTATTTATAGTATTCTTTTATACTTCAATCCTGCTAAATCTGTAATTATGTCCTTTTTCATTCCTAATTCTGTTTTCTCATTTTTTCTCTATTAATCTTGGCAGAAGTTTGTCTACCTTATTATCATAGTTGTCTCTCAGTATCCGAGGGGGATTGGTTCCTGCACACCCCCTGCCCCCTACTGTGGATACCAAAATACACGCTGCTCAAGTCCCTGATATAAAATGGCATGGTATTTGCACATCATCCCAATACTTTAAATCATCTCTAGATTACTTATAATACCTAATACAGTGTAAATGCTATGTAAATAGCTGTTCTTTCTACTGTATTGTTTAGGGAATAATGATAAAGAAAAAGTCTGTACCTGTTCAGTACAGACGTAATTTTTTAAAAAGTATTTTCAGTTTGTGGGTGCTCGAATTCATGGATACAGAACCCATAGATTCGGAGTACTGACTGTATTCTCAAAGAGCTAATGCTACCTTTGTTTATCCTCTCTGTTTTTTGTTTTAGTTAATTAGTTTCTGCTTTTATTATTACTCTCTCCTTCCTCTGTCCTTATTTTTTTCCCCTGGTAGTTTAAAATTTTAAACCTTTGCAGGGAGTTATTTATGTTTTTGTTACTGATATCTAATTAATTGGTCTATCTGGTATTGATTCTTTACAGTTTGTTAATATTTATTTTATGGCCTCTTGTGTCATCAGTGTTTTTGAAACGTTCCATCTGTACTTGAGTAGATTGTCTATTTTCTAATTGTTGGGTCTGGAGTTTCATACTAGTCTGTCAGCCTTTTAATTGTATTGTTTAAATCTTTGATATATAACTAATTCTTTTGACCTAGAAAAAATAGAGAGGTGTAAGTCTTCTACTAGGATGATGGATATATCATTTTCCCCTTAGTTTTATCCATTTTTGTTCTCATATTTTGAGAATATTTTATTAGTTGCATAAAAGCCTACAGTTATTATATCTTCCTAATGAACTATTCCTTTCTTCATCATTTGTTATCCTGTCAATCTTCATATGCTTCCTGTTTTAAAATTTTTTTCTGGTAATTTTGCAACCCCACCTACATTACTATATCACCAAATATAGGCAATTGATTTTTGAGAGAACCTGACATTTTTCGTGTAGTTTCGTGCATTAGCAGCTGCACCAAAATGTTTGTTGCTCTAGTTACCTTTCTCACCAATTACTTATAAAACAATAAGTAATAGAAATTAGTGCTTATTATTTTATATATTTTTCTTCTTATTTAATCCTGTCTAGTGATCTGTGAAGTAGATACATAGTGGTTCACATTGTATAGACACTGAGACTTAGGGTAAGTACTTTGGCAAAGATCACACAATAGTAACACGGGGGATCAGTAGATCTGTTAGTTTCACATCAGAATTTCCTTAAAGTCTGTCAGGTTGATCAATGTCAGTGTTATGACATTGTGAGTATTTTCCTTTTGCAGTCTTTTCTAGATAATTCCTTAATATATTAGGAAATGGCCTATACTTCTGACAGTTTGTCTCATGAAATAACACATCCATATCCATTTTTGTGTTATTTTTAGAACAGTAAAATTCTAGTGCAAAAGTAGCTTTAGAACTGTTCAGTCCTGCGTCTTTATAAGATTTAACTTGTTGCCTTAGTTTGTGAAAGTCAGCCCAAGGCTAAAATTGCTTAAGTTCTATTTCCAAGGAGACATACAGACTTGTAATAAATCTTCTGTCGTTCTGTTTCAGGAGATGTGAATAAGGATAGAAGGTAAACATTACAGTACAATTAAAGTTAGATTAGCTTTGGCAGGTGTAAGTTGTTTTTGAACTTTTCTTCTTTTCAGCTTTAATGCTTTTCAATTATGTCTAGACAAGAGTATTGAACAGGGAGGTAGAGACGGCTCTGACCCCACCACCACGTGCAGGTGACCTTAGACTAGTCAATGAATTTGTCTGAGATTTTTCTGCTCCTTTATATTAAAAAAATTAAATATTTAGAAATTAAAAATTAATTATGCCCCATACCTACCTCAAAAATTTTAGTCAGTCAAATTTAATAATGTATGCAAACTGTAAAACATGATATTATTGGAATTTTTTTTTTTTTAAGAGACAGGGTCTCACTTTTTCACCCAGGCCGGAGTGCAGTCGCGTAATTAATCAGAGCTCATGGCAGCCTCCAACTGCTGGGCTCAAGAAATCCTCCTGCCCCAGCCTCCTGAGTAGCTGGAACTACAGACACACACCACCATACGCAGCTAACTTTTTAATTTTTTGTAGAGACAGGTTCTCACTTTGTTGCCCAGGCTGGTCTTGAACTCCTGGGCTTGATCAACCCTCCTGCCTTAGCCTTCAGAAGTGCTGGGATTACTGGTGTGAGCCACTGCACCCAGCTGGAATATTTTTAGAAAAAATGGAAGTTAGATCTCTGTCACACATTAAAATGGTTAATATTGAGCCCTGTAAAACTCAAAGGCATCTGACCTCTGTTTCTTTGAGCCATTGGTGGGTCTATGATCACATGTAAGCATTTATAAAGGTTCTTTTATCTCAGATCATCTTATTTAGTCTGTTAGAAAACACCACTCAAAATTGAGTAAGTGAAAAGCAGTATTTCCCATGGATCTAGGCCTGATAATTTTGGCTCTTAAGGCCTAGACAACATTTCTATATTGATTATGTGCCATCTGGATTCCTGGTTATATCAAAACAGGTTAGTTGAGACATGCTGCGATCCGGTTGTTTTTCCATCGTAGGCACGTGTGGAGATTTAGTGCCATGACACACAGCTTGGGGCGGGCGTGGTCAGCTGGGAAATCAGAGCTGCTGACTCTCAGCCTGGGCAGCTCGGTGCTTGGCTTTATCCTCTGAAGTATTTTCTTGTTTTGGATGACCACATCCCAACAAGTTTTCTGTCATCAGACTCAGCGTGTTCCCAGAGGACATCAATGATAGTTCTTTGCTTCAAGAGGAATTGAATCATTACTATAACAAGGATTTGTACAAGAGAATATCTTAACTTTTAATATTTATGTAGCTTCTACCATAATATTAATAAATTTTCCCAATAGTCATGGATAAGACTAGGTACTTTATCACAGGGACTTGGCTTTATAACAATTTGTTGCTGAACTTTTAACATAACATTATTTAAATTGTGCTAGTAAGATTGTGAAATGAGAGAAAATGTCTGGCAAGTTTATGAGGTTACATGCTTACAAGTTAAGCTCATGGCAGAATATTCAGAGAATTCAAGTTTGCTAAAGCATTTGTATTTTTTGACATTATTTCTAAAATCTTCCCAAAATGTTATGCTGTCTTATTATAATAGAACAGCTATTATTATTTTAATGTTCTTATTCTGTGTATGGTCAGTAAACACTGCACTTTTTGCTTATCCCAAGAATACAGTCAACGACTTCCTCCCTTTGGTTAGGCACTATAGCATAGGCTGTGGACATGTTTGGCTCGTATGAAGCACTCTGTAAGTTAGTTGTTAATAGGGTGACAATATGATCTATTGTCCCAGCCAAAATACTTTTAAGCAGGAAGGGGGTGCTATTACTGATCATACCAAGACAGCAGTCCTAACCTAGGACTGTCATGCCCACCTGCATGTGCGGTCACCCAAACTATGACAACATTTGGAAAGTCAGATGTGCTGGATGCAGGGACCTGAATTCCTTCCACTTAGTTAATACGTGTCACAAGTTGACTAGCTAATTTTTACCTCATTGCATCTTCATACCGATTTTGTTGCGCAGGTATTCTTATCCTCATTTTACAAATGAGAAAACAGGATACCATGAGACTTCCTTGAAGTCACAAAGCAAATGAGTAGCAATAGAAAACACAAGACACCTAACCCTCAGACCCACTCCTCTGTCTTCAAACAGTGCTACCTCCTTATAGAGAGTTTTTCTGCTTGTAAAATTGGAAAGATTTAATTTTGCTCATGTTGTTTTTCGAGTCATTGTGATGATTATGTTTTCCTACATCAGGGCATCTCAAACTTTACCATGCATAAAATCACCTGGGCGACTGGTTAAGATTCTGATCTAGGGAATGGGAGGTGGGTCCAAGATTTTGTATTTCCCAGAAGCTCCCAGATGATGCTTGTGCTGCTGGTCTCTACTTGCTTTGGGCTTTGTGTAGTTGGGTAATTATCATTCTTATAATTCATATTTAGACACAAAAATTGTAATTTTGAGCAAGAAACCAGACTTTACCTTCTTGACATAAGAAGGAGGTCAATTTAATAGTCTTTCATTTTCCCTTTTTGGCCATATTGTGTTCTGGCATTTAAAAAAAAATAATAGATGAGCACTAGGCGTTAGCTCTGTACTGTGTACTCTGCCTGATTACTCCCTGACCATAAGGAAAAGCAGATAATGTGCTCTCTTTCGTGCGCGCCATCCACTTGCGCCAGTTAGAAATGGCCGCTCTGAGGAAGGCAGTGCACCTGGCCGGGGCAGAGGGCACGGCGGGAGGCCCTGCAGCAGTTAGCGGAACATCTGGGGCTCTGTGCTGGCCTGGGAGAGGCAGTGTGGAGGGGGAACGGAGAAGAGCCAGAAAGGAGCTTTCTAAAGAAAGTGGGTAAGCTGAAAGATCAGTGAGAATGATACAGCTGGATGTATGCCTTTATTTCTCTAAGAAGTGTTTTTAGAAGAATTTTTTCTTTTATTAGTGAAAGTTTACCAAATCTTTTCCCAACTAGTGTGCCATGTATTAAATCATCTGATTAGAAAAGATGTACAGGGTAGGGAGACAGTTGTGTAGCAGTTAAATGGGTTTCATACTCTAGAAGGGAAGAGTATTCATAACTTAATGTGCTAATTTGAGCTGGGAGTCCCCAGGAAAGGCGTTTACCTGGGTGAATCTCCTGGGCAGACCTGACCTGCTTGATTGCCATATGTTCTACCACGAGGCAGGGCCTCTGTCCCGCAACACAGGCACAAGAGGCCAGCAGCACACGTGAAGGCCAAGTAACTTCACTTAACTGCTTTCTGCAGGTACAAAATTATGAGTGTATGACGAGGTTCTCATACTTAATTTAGCTACTTAACCCAGCTTTTAACGACACATCTTAAACCTCTTCAGGAAGAGACATACGATATACTATTGGTGGAACATTTTGAAAAGTATGAAAAGTTATTTTTTTTTCCTGTTTTCTTTTTTTTTTTCAAATAAGAAGTGGAAAATTCACTCTGTATCTCAGACAAAATATATACCACATAGAGATTTGTGGTTCTCTATCTAAAACTGGGATTAGATGTTTTAGAATTTAGAATTTCCTAGATTTTTAGAAAATTGAAATTATTTATATTGTCAAAAGACAAAATTACAAAAACCTTATAATAGTTATAGATCTAAGTGGCTTTTGTCTGCAATTCACGAATAGGGGCAGCTTCCATTCTACCAAATAGAATGAGGGATCCCGTGGGCAACAACAGAACAGGTGGTTTAATAAGTGGGAAAAGGGAACAGAACAATAGAAAACAGAAGCTGATTGGTTAATGTCAGATTACTCCTGGTTGCTTTTCTCTAAGGGTTAAAGCAGAGGGGACTTCCTTATCACACTGACTCAGGTAGACTGGAATCTCTTATTTTCAGGAAAAACTGTTCTGTTTTGGAATCTGTTTTTCTAAAGCTTCAGTTTGATTATGTGGCATTTAGCATGAGTGACTCCATTTTGGTTTGGTTTTGTCTGTGCAGGAGCTCAGTCCAAAACAATGGCCTCCCATAATTTTTGTTTAACAATATACTATATATTTTGAATTTTTTAAAAAAAGCAAACAAATCTAGTGGGTTCTGGCAGAGCATCCTATAGTCAATTGCATTCATATTTCTGCATATTCACAAAGTGGGATAAATGTTTTTTTTTTTTTTT
>RJWJ010011869.1:13069-43429 GCA_004363605.1 Indri indri | reverse complement strand
TATATGTAACAGCTGGGGATAAATCACTTGTAGAATCATTTCCTCCACCCCAAGATGAATTTGGATTCTGTCATAGGAGGAGGAAAGCTTTAGATACTTCTGAAGCAGGGAATTAAATTCTCCACTGGAATTCAGAAAGTGAAAGGAAAGTGCTTGGGAAAAAATCTTACGCTGTGGTAGGGGTCACAGAAAGGCCATTCAATTCTTGCAGGGAGGTCATGTGGCAGTGGGTGGGGGCGGGGAACATGGACCAAGGAGCATTTGAAGAATGCCATCCTTTAAGTAGGTTTTAGGCACATCCCTGGCAGGGAAACATCGATATGATTTTTCTTGCGCAAACAACTCTAGGAAATGTCTCCCAAAACATTTTCTAGCCCAGGGTAGGGGTGGGAGTAGGGTGAAAGCTACAACCATCATCATTTATTCACATCAGATTAAGTACTGAGTCAAACATACACATTCTTCCTGAAACTCTCCGTCATTTTATGTGGGCGAGGGCTTTATTTTTCCTCAAGAGGAGCATTTTTCTTATCAACCTCTTTCCCTCCCTCCTTCTCAAACTTATGTACGGCCTAATTTCCTCAGAAATAACAGAGTCCAAGCCTCAAATACGTCCAGAGGTTTTATAGCTCCCTCCTCAAATTCTCTGGTGTCACCATAACGTATAAATACGAAAGGAGAGGAGCGATGTCAGGCACTACCGTTGGGTTAAATGTAGTGTTACTTAATGCAGTTCTTGATAAAGCTTTATGGCAAATTAGAGGTTTCCCATTTCCCCAGTCGGCTGGCTATAAGATGTTGGGAGGTTTTTTTTCTTCTTTAACACAAGCCTCTTAAGAATTTGTAGCGATGTATTTTTAATACTGTCAATAAACAGCTTCCTCAGGACTCAGAGGGGCAATAATGGAAGCTGTTAACAAAGTGTGAAAAGCAACAGGCTAGCAAAGGTTAATCACATGGCTGCCCACTAATGACCTCTACAGCCCTCAGTTTAAACCCAACAGCACTTGTAAAGACCAATCACGTGAATAATTTCCTGTCCGAGGTAGCCTTTATGGTTAAGAATAAAAGCAGAGCTGATTGTGAATAGAAAGCCCCCTGGAAGGGGAGGTAGTTATTATTTTTAAGCTGATCTAAACACCTGGGTTTCCCACTGGACCCTATTAAACTTCCTCCATTATGTCTAAATATTTCAATCATTTCTGCAGCAGTTGTGAATTAGTGCGTTGCTAAGGTAGGCAAGGACTAGGAAAGGGGGCAGGTTGACGAATGGCACAGAACCCCTTCCTCAAGGTGACGACAGTCAGGTGGGGAGAATCCCAGGCTTTGGGAAGGGATTTGGAGGGGTCATCCCTCCCTCCACAGCTCTCTGACCCCACCCCGCCTCAAGGAAGACCACACGTAAAGCCATTCAGGCCAAGAAAATTTTACTGTTTTAAAGGCCTCTGGATGAGAAGATTCCTTAGCTTGCCCTGGTAACCCATTTCATTGTTTAACAGCCCTCACTATCAGCCAACGTTTTTCTCATATAAAGAACTTAAGTAATTTTTGCTGTGTTTAGACCCATTTTCCCTGCCCCGTCTCTGTCTTTGGGTGGCTGGATCCTTCCACGTTTTATTATAGACTTGGTTAAACATTACTCCTCTCCCAATAAAATTGCTTAAGTCTTTGAAGATTTTATTTTCCACCTCGAACTTACAGATCTGAACATATTTAAGTGAAGAGCCTTGACTAAAGCCCTTATCTAGTAACACTGACATTTTTAGTTTTATGGCAAGGACATGGTTTTAAAGCAGTCAATAGGGCTTCAAGATTCCATTTGGTACCTAGAATTTGGGTGGTCCTTTGGGCAGTGGGTCAGTCCATATTCAATGCTTCCTCTCTTCTTGTTCGCATCACCTCACATCACATTATTTTTTAAAAAATAAATACCTCTTTTGTGAATTGTGTTATAAGACCCTCATAAAGGGCAATAGATAGCAGAGGAATAAGAATGGGATATGGATATGGAGTCAGATCTAAGTTCAAACTTTGTCTCCGTTACTTCCTGTGAGAACTTGGACAAGTTACCAACCGTAACAATTTCCGAAAAGCAATGCCTACTTCCTAGAGTTGCTGTAAAGAAGAATATTGTAATTTATGCATAATACCCAAAATGTAGTAGGCATTTAGTACGTGCTGGTTCTTGTTCCTTTCTTCTTTATTAGCAATCCCAAATCCAGCACGGTGGCTTATACTTGATTAAAGATCCACAGGAGGCATTCAAATTTAGCATATTGGGGATTATTTGCTTCCACATAGCAAACACAACACTTGAACTAACTTAGGCAAGAGGGGGATTTACTGTTTCACCTAGCCAATCAGCATGAAGGGCTGAAAGGGTAGCTTGGCCTCAGGGATGCCTAGAAATGGGACTCTCTGGGGGACAGTCACCAGGACACTCTTCATCTTTCTTCTCTGCTCTTCTCCCAGATCCCTGGCTTTATTTTCTCAGCCCAACTTTCATTTGGCTTGAAACATGACCCTATACTGCTCTCAAGCCCACATCTCCCATCTCTACCACTAGAGAAGGGGCCAGTCCCCTCTTAGCTCCAGTTAGAAAATTGTGGAGGTAGGATTTGGATTGGTCCAAATGGACCATGTACTCTTTGCCAAACCTATCAATTGAGTTTGGGAATTGGGAGGAAGAGCTGTGGTTGTCACTTTCTATTTAAGTTGTATGGTTAAAATAGTGGTAGGGTCAGTTCCCTAAAAGAAGAGAAACATTCACACAACTGTATACCAAGGCTCGTCCTAGCACAAGCATGTGCTCAGTTGTTCAACAAGCCTTACTTGAAAACAACAATGGCAAAAAAGAAAAATGAATAGACTTAAGGGACAATGGGATCCAATACTGATGTTTATTTCCATTGTTATGCTTCCTCTCCAGCTGCCCAGGGCCTAGGCTCTAATTAAGTCACCTCTCCCTCGTCCACCTTCTCCAGTCTGCACCTGGTTCCAGTTCCAGAGCAATCCGATGTCCATGATGAAAATCTATATGTCCTTTTTAAGTTCCCTTTCCCTCGTGGCCAAGCTGTCTTCTGTGGGACCAAAAAGCTGACCTGATAAATTATTCTTTGTTAATAGTAGTAATATTTATAATTTACAGGGCACATTCCCATGGATGATGCTAATATGCTAATGAGAAAAAGCAAGTGGAAACACAGCAGGCATTTTTGTGAGTGTTCTCTGGAGATGCTGTGTCCAGCCCACCTCAAATGCACACACACACATGAACTTACAATGGTGTGAATTTCAGGCCAATTAGGAAGGGAGGGAAAGATTTATGGGAAAAAATTATTGAGAGGGCTGGGTCTTGTGATTATATCTAGAAATCATGCTGGGTGGGAAGCCATCTGCTTCATCTAGTACTAGCCCCTGGTTTAATATTCCTGATTCTGAGACAGTTCATATTTGTTCTCTTTCGTCTAGAATTTGGGCTTTTGTGACGTTATATCAGGAATGTGAAATCTGGAGAAATACGGAGTTAACTGAGATTTAAAATTTTATTCTCAACATTGCTTTGCTTCATTTTTGTTGGCTTTATAGGGAAAGTAAAATAACTGAGCTGTGAATGTTTGCTTGGACCGCATAGCAGAGGCACGGATCTGTGTCAGTCCACACTACAGAGAGCAGGACAAAATGCCAGAGTTAAGGCTACCCGAGCCCCTGAGGACATTGCTCTTTCCCCTGTGTTATGTCACCTCTGCATTTACGTCTCCATCATATATTTGAGGGCCGATTTACAACAGAACAGTATATATTCATGTACCCAATTCCAAAGCATTTATTAAGTGTCTACTGTAAGGTGTGCACTGTCTTAGGCCCAGGCGATTCTGAGATTAATAGGACAGAGTAGTCCTGGCATCGATCTTGTTATAATCTAGTAGAGGACACATGTAAGTAAATAAATTACAAAGCGGTGGCTAATGAGTGCAATAGAGTATTAAAACAAAAGTAGTATGAGAGGGAGAATAACGAACCTGGGCAGGGGTAGGGGAGTGAGAAAAACGTCCAACAAGGAAGTGACTTATGAATTTGATATCTGATGGGGCTGCCAAGCACACTGGACCAGTCTCATTCTCCCACGCTGTAACAACAGGGTGATCTGAGCCGTACGGCAGCGGCTCTTCACTAATGATACAAGCCAGCATCCACTGGGAAACCTCTATTCCAGACACTGTCAGGGTGCTACATTTATGATCTCATTAAATCCTCACAACTCTTTGAGGGTGAGTGCTCTTCATGTTATAGATGAAGAACACGAAGCTTAGAGAGTGAAACTTGCACAGGGTCATATGGCTGGCGCGAGGCAGACCCAGGATTCTAACTCAGATGGGTCTGACTTTGGGACCCAAGCTCTTGCCCAAATAGTGCACATAATCAAGAGAGGCCTCGGGTATGGCACTTGGCACTTTAGACTTTTCACAGTGCTTTCACCTATTTTGACTCATTTGAACCTCTTAAGCACCCTGGGGATGACACTGGCAGGGCATGATCACTCCTTTTGAAGACAAGGAAAATGAAGCTTTAGAGCAGAAAAGTCGCAGTTAGCGAGAGGGAGAGTAGGGCCAGGACTCGGGCTGTTTGACTTCTGGGTTAGTGCCCCCTTCGCTGCAGGATGAATGCAGAGTCTGCCACGTGCACAGAAGCCGTCGCTATGTTCCCCACACACTGCCCTTCCTTCTCCCACTCTGCGCTCCTGTCATAAGGTTCCTGTAACTGATTTTTAGAACCTATAGAAAATCTCTCTTCACAGACAGGTAGGAATGGGGGAGGGGGAAGGAGCTCTTCTTTCCTGTGCCTGGGAGGGATGGGAAAGACCTACCTTCTATTCTTTCTCGTAAGTTATTCTGGTAGAAAGAAGAATGCCAATAAACCTCAGGTTATTACCAAATTAATAATCAACTTAAATGATCTATGGTGAAAAACATGTGTTGTGAATGATCTTACCACGCAGGTTGAAAGATTAACAGCACCCACTAGTCAATCGGGGGAGCCTTGGTCCCACCTGTAGTGGCAGTGTCTTTAAGGGCTGTCATCCCACAAAACTACCTTGCCAAGCTAGCCTTCTTCCAGGGTCTGAAATCTCTCCTTTGGTACTTTGCTGAGGAATTCCAAATCAAACCTTCACCAGGAACAAACAAAAAGTTTTTCCATGTCGTTTGAATTGCTCACAAAGTTTTCAATGTTTAAATCTCACATTTTGAAAAAAGATTACTCTATTCTTTTCTTGAGAATTTAATAGGTATTGCTTAAAAATTTTTGCCCTAAGGAATATATGAAAAAATGACATATATTGGAAACCCAAACTTAATTTGTCTTTTACTGTATCCTGAGGTTGGAGGCTGAGGTTCAGATACAAGCATTTCACAGAAAGAAAAAATATAAGGGGAAACTCTAAAGGAAATGTACCTTCTCATAAAGGCAAACTAAAACACAAATAAATTCAAGATATCTAACATATTTCGAGTGCTCAGGGGGATATGAAAAAGCAGGTATTACAATAAGAAAAACTTTATAAATTGTGAATTGTTATACATATGTCAGGACTTTGATAGCTCCTTCCCATTCTCACTTCTGGATGTCACCCCATAGAGAAAACTTTTTCTAATTTCCTGATCATTCTGCTCCCACCAGGTGGGCACTTCTCATTGACATTCATATTATCCTGTGCACACTGCAGTACCTATGCTTATCGCATTGTATTATGACTAGCTGTTATTATGTCAGAGTAAATATTTGTGGCATTAATGATCAAATGAATAAGTGAACTTTTGTATCTTAATTTTTAAGTGAAATCCTACTATAGAGATTGGAAAATCTTTTCTGATGAAGGCTTTAAAAAAACGTTTGGGAAAACCAGTGCTATCTATACCACTTGGAGTGTCACAGTGCACATCAGTTTATTAATTAATTGCTCTAAATATTTTGCTGCAAAATTTGTTCAACTTTGTTTAATCCAGCTGTGCTAGATTCCATTTGTAAAATTATGTTTAGAGACAGGGTCTTGCTGTGTTGCCCAGGCTAGACTCAAACTCCTGGGCTCAAGTGATCCTCCCCCTCAGCCTCTCGAGTAGCTGGGACTACAGGTGTGAGCCACCTCACTCAGCTCAGTTTTACTAGATTCTGACCACAAAATCATGTCAAGGCACACCTAGCAATATCATACTTGAGGAAATGCTGCTTTAAAAGTTAAAAAAAATAAAATAAAAATTAAAAATTTGAGATGTCATATAATTAATGCTAGGTGATTGCTAGACTCTATATGGCACCAATTTGAAAAGGAGAAAGATTAATGTGGAATGATCTGCAAAATCTTCTTGAAGACAAATGGAAGCTTGAAGGTCAGATTAAATCTGGTGAGATAGGAGGTCAGAAGGCACCATGATTTTTCATCTTTTTTCCTCCTCCTACCTGATAGGACACACTCCCATTAACAGCAGTGCCTTACTGTGGAGCGCGTGTGTGTGTTTTTTGACAAATAGTTTTAAAAAATTTTTTATCTTTAATTATTATGGGTACATAATAGTTGTATATCTTTTTAGGGTACATGCGATATTTTGATACAGGTATACAATGTGAATTAATCAAATCAGAGTAATTGGGGTATCCATCAACTCAGGCATTTAGCATTTCTTTGTGTTAGGAACATTCAAATTCCACTCTTTTAGTTAAAGTGTACCCTAACTTATTGTTGGTTATAGTCACTTTGTTGTGCCATCAAATAATGCTCATTCTTCTTTTTTTTCTTTTTTTTGAGACAGAGTTTCACTCCGTTGCCTGGGCTAGAGTGCTGTGGTGTCAGCCTCGCTCACAGCAACCTCAAACTCCTGGGCTCAAGCCATCCCCTTGCCTCAGCCTCCTGAGTAGCTGGGACTACAGGCATGCACCACCATGCCTGGCTACAATATTGTTCATTCTATCTAACTATCTAACTGTATTTTTGTACCCATTAACCATCTCCACCTTATACCCACCTCCCCACTATCCTTCCCAGTCTCCGGTAACCATCATTCTACTCTCAAGTTCATGTTTTGGGTTGAGATAAGAAGTTATGAGTATACTAAAAACATGCCCTTTACTTTCTAAGGAGCTTCTATTGAAGCTGTGAGTTATTGGGGATTCACCTCTTTGTGAATTTTAGTCATGGCGGAGGGAGAGGAATATGTTGTTTAGCTTTTCTCTTTGTCTACCACTTGGTGCAAAAAATATGGTATCAGTCTTGTCTGATTCCACCCACAGAATCACGGGATTTCAGAATCAGATGACATCTTTGAGACTACCTAATGATTCAACGTCCTTGTTTCTTAGATGAAAACAGAAGGCCCAGAGAGAGCAAGTTATTTCCTCAAGGCCACACTGACTTAGGATTGGGACCTGGGAATCCTGCCTCTCAGGTTCAAGGTCTCTTCCTGATTTCTATTAGGGGAGATTTCTCCTGGAATCTGGCCCCATTCTGCAGGGGAATAAAAACATCATCCATTCACCCATTCAGAGGTAAAACTGGCTGAGGGATGTTCTGAACAGTCTCCACACTTTGCTACTTCCACAATTTACCTCCAGTTCCACTTCCGTGATTAACAAAATTGTCCATCTTTTATTTCATAGTTTCCCTAAGGCTTGCAGGCTTTTTAAATGGGCATATTTTCACTGGGATGGGCATGTCTAATGTTTCTGGCTTGGGTTCCCTTTGAATTCTGTTTTTGACCCAAATCGTATACTTTCTAAACAGCATTACCTCTACCATAGTTCAAATTCCCCAATCCCTCAAATAACTCCTTGAAAATCGGAGTGTGGTGAGGCATCTCGGCATCGCGCTCCCACTCCTGAACTCTTGCCTCCCTTTCTGTGATTCATTTATATTTTCAGACCCTAAAGAATGATTAGCTAATTTTCATGTCTTACTAATTCATGACTTGGCTTTCTTGTTTTACTAATTAGTCTTTGTATTAATCTCAGAGATTCAGGCTGGCAAAAGTGCTTATATTTGAAATAGATTTTTACTTATGTTTTTTCAGATAACTATTACATTTGGAGCCTTTTTTGCATAGAGGGGTATAGTCTAGGGAGTTTCAAAATCTTATTCTTACTCCTCCAAATTTTGGTTTAGGTTTCTAGGTAGAATAAATTTTCAGTAAAAAAGAGAAATGTGTCTATGAGTCCCAAGAGAGAACCTGATAAACACGTTCCCACTTTTCAATGTGAATTATTTCCTTTCTATTTTTTCAGAGCAAGCAGAGACCAGGCCAACCTTGTTTGGAGGTCAATCTAAAAAATAGGTGAATCTGGATCTCTCTAACAACAACAAAAAAAGCCTTTTCTGGGGCACTGAAGCACATCATTCACAGTCGACTGTGTGCCGTTGTCTGGTGTGGATACAAACATGTACAATAGGTCATACGCTCAAAGACCAAATAATATTTATGCAGTGAAATAAGTTATCCCTTCCACAGACATAGAAGTCCCTGTAAACAAAAATTCCTGGAATTGGAAATTGTGGTTTGTACATGACCTGATTTGAGACATGGGGCTTTTATTCCCCTTCTGTTTGTTGTGTATGCATGGGTGTGTGTTTTGTTTTAGTAAACCATATAGAGTCTTACTGTAATACTGGGAAAGGTCTGTGTACATGCATGTATTTGTGTGCACGTAGATGAAAAAGCCTTATTTAGTTTCTTCTCACCTCTTTGGTATGGGCCTGGCTGGAGCAACTTCCTATAATCTTCTTGATAAGGAAAGAAAGCACGACTTCACGACGCAAATGTTAGGGAGGAACTGCTCGTGCTCTCTTACAGCACACGCTTACAACTCACTTAAGAATGAAGTGTAGTGCAAACACCTAATTTTTACAAAACTGCTTGAATCAGAGTTACTAATTAAAAATGCTCATGCTCTCCCTTCTTTTCCTGTTCAAATCTGCAAGGTTATTTAATTGAAGTCCTATTTTGTGGGTGCAGATGCATGATGCGTTTGAATCATCAAACAGATTTAGTGCGTTTTGATTGTTGTGTGTGCCTCATTGCTATTCCCAGAATGTCGAGCGGAGCTTATGCTCCTCGGGAAGACTTAGAAGCATGAAACAGTAAAAGAGTCCTTTCTTCTCCTCCCGCCCCCTTGCCCCCCATTTTCGTTGAAACTTTGCCAATATCAGATCGCACCCTGTCTGTTGCTGCATTAAAATGAAGTCACTGCCTCCCACTTGCTTCCCTCCTCCCACCCCCTACCCTTCCCTTGGCGCTCCAGCCTCACGATTTTCTAAGTGGGGAAGACTCTCTTGCTCGCTTATGAACAAACTTTTTTTTTTTTTTGGCCTTTCTTTCCTTTCCATTTTTCTCCTGATTTCTCCCCCCCTTCTTAGGGGTGGTTTTTGGATTGGGGGTTGTGAAAGGGAAAGAGAAGGGGCCTGTTTTCCTCTTGAGGTGAAAACAGCCTTGGAACCGGCAGGTGCACGGCCCCCAAGCAGCTGCTTGCGACTTGCAAGCTGAGGCGTCTTACTTCCCCTTCCAAGCCAAGAGCACTTCATATAATCCTCTCATGCAATTCACACTGTAATTGCAGAAATCCCAACTGCTAGGGCTCATATTATTATTATTACGATTATTATTGTTGTTGTTTTTCACTGATAACAAGATCTTCTGCAAACAGGAACCAGTCATGCTAATTAGTTTTTTGTGTAAGATGAGCTGCTTCTCCAGAAGCAAGATTTTTTTGTTTTGCTTTGAGCCCTGCCCCGCTGGCCCCTGCTAGCCCTTACCCCCTTGAAGGCCACTCGGGGAGGAGCACATGTGGAACTTTTATGTAGTTCTATAGGGCCTTTTATTACCCCGTGGGCCTCGTCCTCTTCTTAAGAAAAAGGCCGGTGGTTAGGTGCTGGCAATGAAAATTATTTTCTTGAACACCAGCTTGTTTTCTCAAGCTTCTGCTTATTCCTTCGGTAATTATGGGGCTAAAAAATCCTTTTTCTTTTCTTTTTTTGGTTTACCCATGAATGCTATAGTCTATGGAACAATCATTTCATGGTTTTGGGGAAGAAAAGCACAGGGATAAAAGTATGGGGAGATTCTTTTTTTAAAAAATGCCATTAAAAATGCTTAGAGAATTAATGAAAATATTTTTTATTGCTGATTTAAAGAAACCTTGATATTTTGAGAGTCAAAAAATATCTGAACTATTACTGATACCTATGCCTAATTTGCAATTTTGGTCTAAAACTTTGGCCTCTTTTTTGTTATTTACCACAATTCAGCAATTCATAACCACTGTCATGATTTTTATCACAGCCACATACTATCTATACTTGTGCTGTTGTTTAAATAGTATTTTCTTTATATGGACTTAGCTTTTAAATATAATTTACTTGCAAAGGAAACTAATTGCTACAAACACGTCACTTCTGTACATGGTAGACAAATGCAATTTATCATAAAGAGAAAGTAACTATAGAAAGTTAAGAAATGGAAATGATTGCTATTAAATTATTTTGTGTTAGACGTCTCCTAAAGTATAGGAAAGGTGATCAAGATTAGCACTGAGATTTTGTTCTTACTGTGATCAGAAGGATTGAAAGAACTGAAAAGAGAATAACTTCCTCACATTGTGGAGCCACGTTATTCAGTGCCATGCCAGTACACCTCTGTGTACCCCTCACCTCCTGTGGCATGTCCATGTGCGGTGCGTGTCCTACACTTTGGGAAATACCAGCCCATTGTGTGGCTTGTGACTCAAGTGGGTCAAAGTCCACCATGGATATTTGGTCCTAGAATGGCTGTTTATTTTTTAAGTTGGCTCATGACATGTATGAAATGTGTGTTTCTTGTGAAATAGAGACAAAAACAACAACTCTTTCAGAAGAATTAGGGTCTAAAAGTGGATTAGCCAAATATTGAGCACAAGGAACCAAAGTTCTAAAAGAACATTAAGGGGGAAACTCAAGAAAAAACAAGTTCCAGGATCCAAATGGCAATAATGGCAACCAAAATGGGAGCCAAAATGGAATCGAAGGTCTGGAGAAGGTGAAACGAGGTAAAAAATGGAGTGAGATGCACGTACCAGAAAGAAATGTTTGTGAGCAGAGCTGAAGCATTTGAGATTTTCAGTCAGTAGCATGTGATATGCAGGAGGGTCTGACTAGGTAAAACACTGGGTAAAGTCAGAGTAGAGAAAGAAAAACACCTATTAACTCATGAGCACAAGTCATAAAACACAATGGCGAGGACTGCCCATCTCACCTCTACACGCCCATGCCACAGAGGCGCGAGGGTGGGTAAGCCTCACAGTTTTTCTTAATCATAAGCAGAACATTTTTTAAAGATTTATGTCCCAAACTCTCCCATGCAACCAATTATGACTTCACTGTGTAAATCATTCCAGTTATTCCTAATGGTTATATGGTCTTTATCTCCCCCATGACACTCTTCCCACCATGTTCTTCATCCTTCAGGATGGAAGCCCTGGAGGTATATACTTAGGCCAGCAAATGTCTCTTCTGTAGAAATGTAGTAGCTCTTCAAGTGACCTTGTTGCAACACATATGTGTTTATTTTCCAGGACAGTGCGGTGGAATGGTGAGTGTCAATGCGTTTCATTAGGTCCATATCTGTTCTGCAGCTGGCTAGTTGATGGCAGTTTCTAAAGTGGATGCAATTTAGTAAAGATGACTTTTATAATCAATATGTCTGTTTTATATTAGGCACTGAAGATGATCCCAACATTGTGCTAAGTACTGTGATAGATATAAAAGAAATCTATTTTAAAAATATTTACTGCAGACTTAATATGTGAAAGCACTGAGCCTACTGCAATGATATTTGATATAAACTCGAATAAGGGTAAGAATTGGAACTTCATAGAACACACGAGCAGACCCCTAACCAAATCTTCTGCAGCCAAGAAAAGCTTCCATATAAGCTGAGAACTTAAGGAAAACAGGAATTAGTTAGGAAGAGTTTAAATGGGGCAGAGTTCAGGGAAGGAGTGAAGGAGTATTCCAGAAAAAAGAGAACCCTGCAGGCCTGGAGGTGAAGGCAAGTATAGGAAGTCATGAGAACTTTAAGTAGTTCAACGTGGCTGGAGGTTGGTTGGTGGGTGGAGGGCAGAGGCAGAAGCACTGGAGCTGGGGAAGTAAAGAAAGGCCTTGAAGGCCACACGGAGGAGTATAGACTTGATAGTGAATGAACAGAGAGCTAATGAAAGAGTTAAGAGAGCCAAACTGACATCTGGGAAGAAAGGCTGCCCTGGAATGGAGTGAGGGGGTGGGAATACAAGTGCTGGCGCAGACGTGAGGGTGAGCATGGTGAGGAATCTGGCCAGACTGAGCCTGAGGGTGCTGGTGGGGTGGTGGCACCGGGCCAGTCAGGACAGGCGGTAACCTCGTGATGGGTCTGATTCCCCATGTGCAGGTCGTCACCATCCCAGCAGAGAGGACTGTCATACAGGCTGAGCACCACGATGGTGGCTTACGGGTGAGACCAGGCTGGAGAGTGGGGTAGGAAGTATGGAAGCTTTTTGGTTTTGAGCAAAGGCAGTATTTTTTGAAGATCATTTGGACAACATTTGGCAGCGTTACTTTCCTATTGTAGTATGTCCAATATGCTTTGTGCACCTGTCTTAACTTGACAGTGAGCCTTTTATGTTAAGGGAAACATCAATTCCCACCGTCTGGTAATGGTAGTAATAAGAGATAACATTAATGAGGTACCTACCTTGGGCCAAGCACTGTGCTGAACCGTTGCCATGTATTATCTCATTTAATCCTCCCCCAAACTATCATTATCATTATCTGTATTTTACAGATGAGAGTACGGAAGCCGAGAAAGGATAAATAACACCATAACTACATGGTAGGGGTAGGATTTCAACCCAGGATTGATTCCAGAGCCTGAGCTTGAAACCAAAATGACATTGTTAAGGATATAGAATGTGTTAGACACTCAGTCCAGAGATTAACTGTGTACAAAATGAGATGTTTTTAAATGGAAAAAAGACCTCTTATACTTGTTAAAAAGCTTTTTGGTTTCTCTTTGTATCTTTTTCTTGGAATTACGCTCCAAAAAAAGTTTTGATTTATAAAGGGTTACAACTACTTTTTTCAAGTTAAACATGGATTTACTGAATATGCAAAAATGAAAAGAAATACAAGCAGTACATTTTTTGTAGGTTTTGATATTTAAACTTTTAAAGGATTAGATTTGGCCAAACAGTAAGTAGGCTTTTATTTTTACATTTCACATATGGAGGCCACATACTTTTACAATCCTTAAATTAGAAAAGATTCACAGGGTTAATCTACACTAATCTGTTAGTGGCCAAGCCTCTCATTGAAAAAACAAAATGTGCCACCAGAATTATTACAGCATTCTAACAGTGAAAAGAGTTTAAAGATTAAACATCTAATCTACCCTCCTTACTTCACACTTGAGGAAGCTGAGGACTGAAGCAGATAAGGGACTTACTTGCCCAAAGCCACACAGTGAGTCTGCAGTGGGGCTTACCCAGAGTACCTCTGACAGTGGGTAGCTCACGGGTTGCCACCCTCAGTCACCCCGGGTAACAGTGTTCCTGGAGGAATTAACTTGGCACGTCTTCCTGGAGTAACAGTTTTACTCTAAGATTTAAAAGCAAGCAAGCAAATCACATAGTTAGTAATTTAAATCATTCTTACATTAAAACAAATGTGGCCATATTGTGGAGTAAATCATAGGAATTTAATAAACAAGACAGGAGGCTTCAAAGAAATGCCCTTTCTTGGAAAGAAGAAGACAGGAGAGCAAGAAGAGGGTCTGCCTCAGACTTTATCACACGTGTCTTGTGGTTCAAGCGTATTGTCTCTTCCTTAGAGATTTTTTGAGACACTCTGGGATCTCTTACATGTGTGATGGACAGTAGTGAACTACCAATTGTTTGTGATTATGCTCGTGAATGACTTTGTGAGATGCCAGGGACATGCTTTGCAGTTGCCATTCATATATAATTTAAAATCGTCTAAATACATGTTAACAGATACTTTAATACAATACATTTTCATTTTTTTATCTTAGAAATTTAAACTTTTTTGAGCAAATTTTAATAGATAATGTACTTGATTAGAAATATGTCACAGGAATGAATGCGTTTTGCTACCAAGGTTATCTTTAAAATGATGTGAGTAATCTGCTTTCTGCCCACAAGTACTATGAATGCAAACACTTCATTCTTAACTCATCTAGTTGTCATTAGGCACAGCAGCTGATACAATCTTCTATTAGGCAGTCTCAGAACTGTGGGTGGTCTTGGAAACTATACCATATGAACTGTAATACACAATAGAGTGAGTTAGGGATTTTTTTTTCAGCTTTAATTCTGAATCTTGCATCTCCTATTGGTTGAAATTGAACAAAATAGTAAAAAAGGACCTGATTCTAGCATCAACCTATATTGATGTGTTAGAGAAGAGTTCCTTATATACTCTATTAATTAAAGGATTTAAATTTGCCATAGTCATATTTTTGTATTGTTTGTTTACCCAGCTAAAGGAGCTAAAATGGCAATACTAGCAAACAGCGGACACAGTTGATTATTTACATTTTTAAAACCAGATGCTCATAAAATCAGATACTGAAAGGAAAACAATAATGCATTTTAATGATACTTTTGATTGAATTGGCACTGAATAAGTTTATTTGGGACATTTTGGAAGTGAACCACACAATTCACATCAATACCAAACTGTGTGTGCTTACTGTGGTGTTGTTACAAAGGGAGTCAATTCATAATGTTTGGAGACTGTCACTTTAAAAGGTCTGAAATGTAAGAGTTATATATCTAAAAGTTTCTTTATGAAAATACTTGCGAGTGCTTTAAATGTAATAAACACTCAATAAGCAGCTATTGATTTGGTTTCCATAAGACACATACTTTACTGGAAGACCAGAATAGAAGAAAAATGCAAAGTAAGCTGACAATTTTATGTTTACTAGATGGGAGTGGAAGCAAGTGATATGTATGGTTTTGGCAACTTGAGAAGGATAAATCTGCTCATAGATCTCTAAAAAAGTAATCATCTGTTATCTTAAGAGAAATATTCTTTTTTAAAAACTAATCTTTGTGTGTATGCATTTAAATATAAAATAATCTTCCAGAGCACAATTGGAATGACAAGCAAATCGTCTTTCAGTTCCGGTAAATGAGCTACAAATGTATGCATTTACAGCTTTTAAAAAATATTTAAATGAGAAAACTGCAACCACAAAGAAGTTTAGACTGAAATAGTGCTACTTTTTTCCTGGCATAAATGATCCCCTAGTCTTTTCCACTATAGTCTGGAGTCCTTAATAAAGAAACCACACACAAGCTATTCTCTGGGCAGAAGAAGCATTTTAGCTTCCAACTTTAATTTCATTTTTAGTTCGACAGGGAGACAGTTTTAAAAGTTTTTCTCTTCCACCCTATTTTGTTTCTTAAAATCCCCCATATCTTAAAGGGACATAATTATAGTACTGTTCATTTTGCACCTTCCATTTCTACCTGCTATGCTGGTTTTGTTTTTTAATGACTTAAGCCTAATAATTAAAAATCCAATTGCTCCCTCCTTTCTCCCTCTCTCTCTCCCCGCTTTCTTTCTCTCTTTTTCTTTCTTTCTTTCTCCCTCTCTCTCTCTTTTCCTTCTTCCTTTCTTCCTTCCTCTTCCTCCAACACCCTCTTGTCACCCCCTCTCCCCCTTGTCCCCTGTCCCCTTTAGAAGCCCCTGGATGACACTGTTCATTGATGCATCTCCCTCATTAGCATTGCTGCAGCTTGGCTCAGTGGTTTCAGAGGCAATCCGTCATGAGAAAACTGAAGAATGTGCCCCATTTGCATGATTCTGTGCCAGAATGCAACTTTTTCTCAGCTGTTCTTTGTGTAATTTCCCCTTGAGCGTTCAACTTTCCCATGAAGTCCTAGAAATCATATTATGGATTTCCAACCCAATTGAAATGCCCCACAGATTAGTTTTACATACTTGCTTCCGTCCCCCAACAACTTCATAGTCCTTCATAAACAGAGCAAATTAGTACATAAAGAACAGGTTTAGCCTTTTATTGTTTTGAAATGTAGGGCAAGTTAAATGAATAATTTTGCTTTGAAAGTGCAGGGGTACATATTATATGTGAGAATGCATATTTATTACACATGTCCAAAGGAGGCCACGGCACTAATAATTTCTTAGGCAATCTCTGCTTCCTAGTCATTTAGTGCCACTGCAAACCACGTTTTGTAACCCACCACAGAAAAACTCAGAGCAGAAACAGCAAAAAGCTGGATGAATGCTCACTGTTTCTTTAATAAAGAGAGCTTCCCATATAAGTCATGATCTGCTTTGTAGCTCTTGGGTGAACACATGTTAATAAATAGAAGAATGAATTCATAGCAGCTAACCAGCTGCTAATTAAAAAAGTATTCTCACAATATTTTTTCTAGATAAAAAATGACGACTATAACAACTCCGATATGTGCAACCTGTTACCAAGATTTCTATTTTTTGGAAATTAAGATAAGTATAATTTGCTATATACATATGACACCCCACATTTCAGAAGAGAAAATGCTCCATTAAAGCATGTTCATCACATTACGTGTGAATTAACAGGAAAAACCCCATTTATTCTCTCTCTCTCTCTCTCACACACACACACTCTTTCTCTCTTTAGCCCTTCTTAAAGACATGTTATTCTTCTTAGTATCATTACATAGAAATCAATATGGAGTCTTTTTATTCCCTCTTGCTTTTTAGGCAAGGTTAGGAGTAAAAATAAACTACTTATTTTTATTGTTCCCGTTCTAAAAACTGTGGAATTACTTTTTTTTGATTATCTTTTGGCTATTGGGTGGAAAGTAGCCATTTGGATAACATAGTGAAGACATTTTAAAAGTGTTTTCGTTATAACTACTTAAAATTTTAAATGATTTCATAATCTTTTGGAAGGAAAAAATGAATTTAGAAGGAGAAAGCAGAAAATACCAAACTTAAAACCTACTGAGTATCAGATAGAATTAAATAACTTAAAAGATAATTCCCTGCACTAAACAGAAAGAAAATAAAGCTCTTAAAATAAAAAAATTTGGTCGTTGGAGGACCGCTCACACGGTGATTAGAATTAGGTTGCAGAAGATTTCATTAATTATAGGTGACTGATTTTCCCTGAGCAGACAGCTCAGGTCTCCCGGCCCCCTCCACCCGCTGCCCTCCCCAGCTCATCTCAAACTGTTGTCTAACCTTTCCCTTAATCCATCTCATCTTGAGCTGATGGGAACTGCTTTCATTCTACCTCTTGTGGAGGTAATGAAACAATCTTCTTATTCACTTGGTTCCTCTGAGCCGGTGACATACAACAACAACAAAAAAAAGCAAGCGCCCTGATTAATGGCTGCTAATTAGCAATGTTAATGACCAGGTGTCCGAGAGTACGGCCAGCTCCTCTCAGCATGGAGTGATCGCTCAATGAGGGCCCTGCAAATCCATTCCCAGTGACCCTTCCCCTCAGCTGCCAGTAATGAAGCCTGCTTGCTCGTTACTCCCGGGAGAGGCGCAGGAGGAGACCCCGGCCTGGGACCCAAACCCTTGCCCGGGGTCTAGTGGGTCTTCCATTAATTAAGGTTAGCATTTCTGGTCCCCCAAAGCTCAAAGGTAAAGGAGTGAAGAATGGGGAGATGTACTCAAACCCTTTTTTGTCTGGAGGAGTTTCTTTTCTAAATGGAACCAGTAATTAATTTTAACCATCTACATGTACATCTACAATTTTGACTGTATTAGCTATACATATCATCTTCTCAGGCAGATTCTTTTATTATCCCAACATAATTCACATAACAACTTTCTACCTGTGAGGTTTAAGTTCTCTTTTTACCATTCAGCCCAGATTAGTGGATGGAGCAGAAACTCAGTGCACCTAGAGCTATGCTGAAAAAACTAATATTATAGTAATCTTTAAAAGGAAATTTTTGTGATTAGAAGGTGGGTTAAGTGTGCAAGCTCTCTTAGCTCTCATGTCAAAGTAAGGGAGTTACATTAACTTTTAAAACAAAACAGTAAAACAAAAGCTTTTTTCCAGAGTTTCATAGAGAATCGGCTCCATAAAGACCTGAAAAATTATTTTACTAATTAAAGTTGGTTCCTTTTTTTTAATGCTGACCAGAAAATTGAAAAGTGACAAGACTGAAGTCTTTGCAGATAATTAACCATTAACTGTATTTGCCAATTTGTGACAAGCTGATTCTACGAGTTTACACAATCATTTATTTCCCCCCCACTGGAGAATAGCCTTGTACTTTTTCCAAGGGGAGGGATGGGGATTCAGTTTGGAAGAAACAGACGGAAAATGAAAGAAAGTATGCCAATGTCATTGTTTTTGTTTCAGCACGCTCTTTCTCTTTAATATATATGTCTCAGGTTAGGATAACATCTTGGCTGATCTAAAAATCGTGTATGTGGTGTGTGTGTATGTGTACATATATATATGTATATGTTTTACTTGTTAAAGGGTCTTATGTTTGAAAGCATTGTAATAAGTTTCTTTTAATGACATTTTTGAAGTATGTATAGTTTATTTCAGTAGAATAAGTGCTACTGTAAAAATTACAAACTATTCATAGGTAATGAAATACCACCCATACACTGCACTTAATAGCAGGGTTTTAACACTTATGGTCACTAGGTTGCTGCTGGCTAATAGGTCCTAGTGAAATTTGACAAGAAAAACTTCAGAGCTTTGCTTCCAAGTGTGGACGAGGACAAACAATGTCACCTCCTAAACTACAAAAGGAGGTTGCCTAGACAGGAGTCTACTCTTTTTTCACTGGAGCCCACTTTCTGTTGCAGTAATGTTTGATATAGGGATATAATTTTTCTACCCATGATTAGAGAATTTAGTACACTTTCGTTGTAGAAAATTTAGAAAACATTGAAAGCATATGTACATGTGTTCACATCCATTCACACATGCACAGCACCCACAATCTTAATCAGAACTATCCATTGTCAACATGTTGCTATATATTCTAACCATCATTTTTGGTGCACAGATACTCTTTTTCTTTTAGCTGAAATTGTATCATACTGCATATAATGCTTTATAAACTGCTTTTTGAAATTAAACAACTTTTGAAATTAACAATCTAACCTTAATTTATTGTGAAGTATTCTTCTACTAGAGAATATTATGACAGTCTCTACTTAGAGCCATGAGTCTCCTTTAACCATGAATGGTTAGTAAAGATTTCTAGAGTGCTTACAGAGTCATATTACTATCATGGTTCCAAAGCTAAAGGGAAGGACATAGGCACTATCCTGGCAAGTCCCTGCTATACAGTGACCTTGAAGTTTCGTTGAGGATTAAATTATATCACTCCATTAGCTTAGATCCTCTTTCTATCTCTTCTCTCTACAGCCCACAGAACAGTGCCAATAAGCCAAATGGAAAGAATAAGTGTACTGAAGATGCACTGTGCCCATTAATTATTAGCAAAGGGCAAAAGATGTGAACATAAGCTTTGCAAGAGCAGAGAGTGTGTATATCTTCTCACCTGTGTATCTACAGTGCCTAAAACCATACCTGACACACAGCAGACACTCAATACACATTTGTTGAATAAATGAATGAATGAACAATTAAAAAATAAATTTGATTGTATTCTAGGTTATATTTTCTTGAATGGCAGAGAGAGTAATGGATTTTTAGTTAGTGTCTTGGTCATGCCCACAGGGACATATCTCCTGAGGGAGCACATTCTCTTGCATGTTGCACGTTGCACGGGTAGTAATAAACATGAGCAGAGATATGGCTCTGTATTTCTAGCCAGAATTCGTGAAACCTTGAGATCTGTCACTTGTTTCCACATGTTCAGTCTTGCTCGCTCCTTTAATTGGTCAAAACAATCTGGCCAAACAACAAAAGAAAATTTAAAACTTGTTGAGCCCCAAGATTTTAAATTTAAACTTGAAATTAATGTGCATTCTAAATGAAATATGGCAATTTAAAGAATTAAATATTTTACATATCTTTTTCTTTCCTTTCCTTTGGTTTGTGAAACAGAGTCCATGTGTAGACTGAATGTATACTGGCTTAGCAATGAGTAAGTTATCAACAGCACAAGCATCAGTTGCACTTAATGAGACTCAAAGTTGGGAGGTGTGAAGTTAAAAAAATGTAGGGCCTGTGGGATTTTTGTCTTTTCTTTTTTTAACTTAAAAAGTACAAGTTACCCCAAGAAAATGACCAAGAAATAATAGAAAATAAACACCTTGCCTCAAAAGATGTTGTGTAGCAATTAGGCGAAGAAGAAGCCGTATGCACTGCAAGACGCCTGCTTCTATTGTGTGCGGTAGGGATGGCTGTTCCTTGACCCTTCTCACTCACCTACCTCTGGCGATTTGTTCAGGGGGCAGAGGAAGAGCGGGACCCCTTTGGTAAATTTAGCCTGTTGGAATAGCAAATGGAGAATGCTGTAATGCAGTCACCCTTTCCTCCGTCCATCCATCAATCATTGTATTAATCAATCAGTTGAAAAGCCTGTTTAAGCATCTCTCTGCAGCCCATTATCCACATTGAGTCGAAGAAACGTGGCTTCTATACTTTGCAGCTTGTAGTTTAAGAGAAAACAACAGTGGAGGTAGGCACAGAGGATAAACAGACAACAGGTAAAACACTGAACAAGTATGCGAAAAGAATGAATAATATTAACATTGTTAATCAATTAACAGGTATTTATGGTGTGCTAATTACATGCTCAGTACTGGGTTTGGGTGCTCTCCAAGTGAAGTAGCTAAAGATCAAGAAGGATTTTTTTTTTTTTTTTTTTATCAATTACAGTTTTTAAGTTGAAAAACTAAAGAAGTTTACATTCTATTCTGGATAAGGCTTTATGGAGGCGAGGGTATGGGAATGGGAGGAGGGCGTGTGTTCCCCTTTCAGTATTTGCTGAAAAAAATAAAATGGCTATGATGGAGGGGGGAAAAATTATGGTTTAGAAAGTTAGATTTTAAAACTGTAATATCGCTACATTGCAGAGTTGGAATGGATCTGAAAATCACTTTTTCAATTCTTCCCACGCTACGTTTAATTCCATCTCAAACGTGGAGGTGAACTCAGAGGTTTGTTTTGTGGAAAGTAAGATGATGACCAAGTTGGCCTGAGAAGAGCCAAGGAGGGACTTGGAAAGACACAAGGAAGTGAGGCCCTCCTGGTGACCAGAAGAGGTCTCCAAAGCTGTTCAAAAGGGTCTTGTTCCTTATCTGTAGATCAGTAAGAAGCCGTAGAGCAGAATAGGGTTTATGTAGTCAAAACCCATAGTGGGGAAGATCTCTTTGGCAACAACAATAAAAGACTGGCATTTGGTAAAGAAGAAATTGTATTAATCCAGGAAAATGATACCAAGGCCCATATTTTGGCTGTTTTGTTCCTCTAATTCATGTATCAGGGAAAAACAAAATCCTTATTACCTGAACTTTATTTGATGCTTAGGAGTACTAAGTCTCAAATCTTAATCAAAGTTTACTGACATGGACATCCTGGCTTAATATATGATTAATCCATTTATGAAACATAGGTAAAAGGTGAAGTGAATACTTTTAGATAGATTGTACTAACTGTGGAATCTAAATGGAACGGTCATAATATTATTTTGAAATATCTAAAGAATGAAGAAAAGAAATCTTTGTTGTCTATCAACCCGTGGTAGTTATTGTGCTAAGCACTCTATGCATTGTCCAATTAATCCTTATAATCCTCAAAATAAAGTAGTATTATCCACATACTACAGACACAGAGGCTTAAAAAGTCAAGTAACTGGACCCAAATCCCAAATACAGTTACCGAGTGATAAGGAGTGGGTCTTATGACACCAAGCCACTTTGCCAATGCCAACGGCACCATGCTGCCTCACATAATATGTGCTTTTTTTTTTTTTTTTTTTGCTTCTTTTCCCTTTAGGTATATATTACCCCAGAGTTGGGTGAAATCAGTATTTCTCATCTGTGTATGTCCCCCACCCCCAATTTTTCTGGCATACAGGTTATAATGGTTGAGTAGGTGTGTGGTCATTCCTATTTTTAGATTTTAATTATAATAATTATAATTCCAAATTATAATTAATTTATAATAATATTATTCTGATAAAGCTGTGGATGTCCAGAAAGTCTTTATGTTCAGGACCTGCTAAAGAGGCAATTTGGCATTGAAATATACATATAGAGAAGTGCACATATATTAAATATACAGGACAACAAATTTTCACACACTGAGTATGCCCTAATAACCATGTTTATTTATTTATTTTTAATTTTTTTTTATTTCAGCATATTACAGGGGTACAAATGTTTAGGTTATATATATTGCCCTTGCCCCACCCAAGTCAGAGCTTCAAGTGTGTCCATCCCCCAGACAGTGAGCACCGCGCCCATTAGGTGTGTGTATACCCATCCCTGCCTCCCCACCATCTGCCTGACACCTGATGAATGTTAATATATGTGCACTTCTCTATCCGTATATTTCAATGCAAAATTAAAAAAATCCTAGTTATTACAGTGTTAAAACTGAACAAAATTATCTGTACATATTTATTGATTTAACTGGAACAATTTTAAAATGTGGATATTGTATGTCTCCTATCCTAGTAAATTTATATAGCCCAGTATATGTATTAAATTTGGCTTAAATTTTGAGTTGTGTGAGGATGCTGCATATATTTTGTTCAGAGATAATTACTAGGGAAATCTGAATGTCATAGTAAAGTATCTGTTATTAGTCAGGGACCATCTGAAATAAAAATTATAAGCCCCCTCCCCAAAAAGAGGCAATTTGGCTAAAATTTTTAAAACATCAAAGTGAAGATTTGATAGTAAAAATGTTTTCTCACCAGAGAGAATACCTCCAGCAAAAGGCTGAGGCAGGCTGCTGACAAAGGTCCCCATCCTGCCCTTCTGAAGTCAAATCCCAATTTTAGGAATGCCCATACTTCAGTCTGTGTTTCCAGATTTCTTCATGGTAGACTTGGGGTTGTGATTTTCTGCTCAGATTTCTCCTGAGGTTGTGTCTCCCAGACCCACATGACCACGTCCTCGAAGATATCGAAAGAGACTGCACTTCTATTTCCATGATACGTAAAATTTTCTTCCATCACCTTTTAGAAATGTAATTGTGAGGGGTTTCCAATATAAGGAGGTTTTCCTGGGAGCCCCTGACTATTTGAGATCAGTTCTATAATGAAGATATTGATGCCAGATCACGCGGTTATTGGAACATTGGCTCTCAGTGATTGTTTCTTGACAAGGAAGCAACGAGCGGCCACCTGGATTGTAGTGCACCATCCAGGGGAGCATGTACAAATGAAAACTCCATGACCATGACCTGCTGGGGACCCCACATGCCACTCTATGAGCGTGAGAGAGACCTGAGGATTGTCTTAGATTCGTGCTATTTGAGGGATACTTAGACATTTTCAGGGGTCTCTGACAAAATGGAACATCATGTTTCCACTCAAGACTGAAAGTTACAGTGGAGCAAGTGAGAATTATGAGGGGCTGGTGCTTTTAATTTTGAAATCTAACGAGAGCTAGAAGATTCTTTCTCCTCTGCGTCTGGTCCTTCGAAGGGCCATTCTGCCAAAATAATACCAATTTAAAGGAAGGTCGAGAGGTGGTAATACAAATTGCACTGCACCAGGCTCTTTACAAATATTATTGCATTTTTTTTTCTGGGTGATAGGTATTACTTTTTCTGTTTTGCATATTAAGAAACTGAGGCTCTGAGAGATTAAATGCCGCAGAGGTGGTAAGGTAGAGGCACTCATTCAAGTCTAAGTGTGACTGCAAGATCCTCCATACTGGTGCCATTTAATATTTTAACCATTAGCCATTATAGCTCTTTTAATTGAAATTAAAAGGAAACATGACTAAACATTCAATTCCTCAGTCAACTAGCCCCATTTTAAGTGCTCATTAAATGTACGTGCCTGGTGATATTGTATTGGACAATGCAGACATAGAATATTTCCGCCCTCAAAGAAAGTTCTTTGATAGTGCCCCCCCTATAATCAAGTCAAGAATTTTTCTTGGCATAAGTATTTGTGGACAGTAACAGTAATAAACTTTAATAGAGAGTGGTGAGGTAAAGGGAAAGATATATGTACTCAATCTCTAACAAAGAAAACAGTTTAATTGCAGACATACTTCTGTAGTATTAACTAAACCAACAACAATAATAATAATAATAGTATCTAATTGTTCACTACTTCCCATGTGGTAGTACTATTCTAAATTTGTTACACATATATAGATAAACTCATTTAATCCTCACAACAATCTTAAGACGTAGATACCATTATTATCCATTTTATGGATGAGGAAACTGAAGCAAAGTGAGGTTAAGCAACTTCCTAATGTTATCCAGATAACGAAAAGTAAACAAGAATTGCGACCCAGATACTTTGGCTTTAGGTACTGAGGGTATAACCATTATTTCACACAAGAATATTTTATAGGCTTACTTAAGAGAAAGTTTTGAGAGTAGGTTGCTGATTAGAATGGAGGTGTAAAAAGCAAAACATTATCTTTAAAAAACAGAACAGAAGTAAACCAAGCAATACTTCCTTTTACATGCTGTCTGTGTGCATGTGTGTGCATGTATGTGCATGTATATATGTAAAATACATAATATATGTAATTATTGATGTATAAAATACATATTATATGTCCATACATATACATACATACAAAATTTACATGTGTGTATATATCAGTTTATGAGACCAACAAGTCAGATATAGTGTTGTTAATGGCAAGTAAATGAGATAAGAAGGAGAAGATGTTATAATTGGAAAATGACAACTATTACATAGTTCATTCTTGGTACAATTTATTTTCCCTACCTGCTTCAACCACACAAATAAAGGAGAGAAACATCTGTTAAAAAGTAACCCCCAAATGCGCTAACCTTAATGTTTCTGTAAATTTTCAAGTTTGCAAATTTAAGATTTAAAAGTTCTACAAATGTTTCAGGAAAATTCTGGGACAAAGACTTGAGGTTTGACTTCAATGACCAGAAATCAAATTCCTGTTATCCTATCTATGTATAATTCGTGCACTTGGAAGGTAAAAATTCTTTTGTTATCCTCTTCTCTAATGCATTCCCAAATGATGTTCCTTTGCCCATCCATCCCAGTTAACCTCACAAAAGATAATAGTGGTCCAGAACCATGTCCATGTTGGGGCCATGGCCATTTCATGCCTTATCTATTGATATCTTACTGGTTGGGTGGTTTGATTTAGTCTTGTGGATATAGCTTGTGTTTTAAGTAAATACAGAAGTTCTTAGAAGGTGCTAGCACTTATGTTTATGATTTTTTAATAAGAAAAATAATATGGAAAACTAAATTAAATTTGCATCATTAACAAAGTCCTTTAGTTCTCAAGTGGAAACAATTTAAACACAGTTTATTTTGTAATATTTTAATGAGTGGTTTAAGAAAATGCATTAGTATAAGAAGAAACTTATGGCTGTCTTTAAAAAAATGAAAATATAACTAGTATTTTAGGTTTAGTTTGTATGACTTTCTAAATTAAGATATTAGCCATGAAAAGAAAAGTGTCATTATCTTTTGATATCTGTCACCTTAACGAATTGGCATGTGATATCGCAACACGTCACCATAACCATATCTGAAAAATTCTCCTAACTTTGGAAAGATTATAGTCTTACCTGTATTCCCCATCACTATACCTACTTTAAACACTTCTTTTTAAACCAAATAAAACATTTTCAATGTAAAGTATTATGGAAGAGAGAATATTTGTTTTATAATTATTCATACCAATATCCATTTTTCCTCAAGAAGACAGGGTAAAATGCATTGACTAGTACACATAGGACTGTAGTGATTTGAATTTTTTCTGTTTGAGCTGTAATTTCAATGTTGGAAATAACTTTAAAAATCATCTAGCCCAGCCTTCTCAGAGGCTTTGGCAGACTGACCCTACACTGCACAGAGCCTGCCAGAGCTGAGACTTGAACCGGAGTTCTCTCTCTCCCAGGAGCCATCCACCAACTATGCCTCGCCACATTTTAGTCACTTTCTGACCTGATCTTGGACACACCAAATCTTGATTTAATACACATTTAAGCCATTTGAGAAATAGATTGCTTTCCTGCTTTGCTTAGCTACTACAATCAAATATTTACTGTCTCCTGTGTACATTATCCATGTAATACTGTTCTATGAATATATGGGAGCATAGAACTAGAAGGGAGCTTAGAGATTATCTAGTTCAATCTCCTTGGCTTTCAGATGGAGAAAATGAGCAGTAAATGAGTGTTGCAGGGCCACACAGCTAGTCAGCATCAGATCTGTGCCTCTATTCCAGATGGCCTGACCTTGAGTCTGGTCCTCTTATTACTATGTGATTTCCAGCGCAGTGTACATTTTCGAGAGGATGGTCAGGTGTTCAAACAAAGATCCAAACACTGTTGAGGCCTATTGACTCTTGTTCCAGTTGCCTTATGGGTGGTTGGGACATTGACAAGGCATAAATATTTGCCAAAGAATCGTGAATAAGCTCAGCTGGGAATAAACTTTGATATGCAAATGACAGAGGTGGCTCTAAACATGAAAAAAAGTTTCTTTTTCTTTCTTTTTACATTTTTTAAATAAGTGGTAAAACACATGAGGTCAGGCAAGCTGTTTAAGAAAATGGCCTTCTCCTCAGCGTCTCATTACTTTGGGAATATTGCAATGGAACTGGAGCTTTGATAATCTCTGTGAAGAATAATGGCAAGAGAAAAGAAGGCTGCTTGTCGACAGTAACCTACAGACAAATGAAAACCCGGGCTGTGTCCTGAGAGTTTTAGGTAATCCAGGCTCATAATTTGATTTGAGAAGAGCTACTCCAGGCTAGTGTGTAATTATAGAAGCATTCACTCGGCTGGCTCCTGTTCGCCTCATCACGTTCTACTTCATTGCCCTTTATACTAAAGCCCCTGTTGATGAGAGGGCGGAAACAGTAAGTACAAATAAAGCAATTAGCAGGTGGGGAATGCTACCACTGTTTAAGGATAACATACAATCTTTATTGGTACTTATTAAGTAGAAGTCTAGAGCTTAGAGACAAAGGGAAATATCGCAAGCCACAAAAATGAGAAGGAGTGTGGGAACAAAAAGGGACTAGAGGGAAAAGTGTACCAACGTATCTATTTTATATTTCACAAATCCAATCCTGAAGGCTAGACTTAAAAATGATATTAAATCTCCAGTTGATTCATATTATAGCGAGTTACATGCTCAACTAAAATTCACCTTCTTTTAACGTTTTCTTCCTTCTCCTGACCTACTCTTGTATGATGTGAATTAACTTGAAAAACATTTTTAACTGTTAACTGTGAGCAAGGGAGTTTTGAGTTTGGGTTGTAGTTAAATCCACCAGCAGGGGGAGTTAGGATAATTAACAAACCTTGGTAGGGTCCTGACGTTTAGAACACAGATTCATAGATACTGTTGGCAGAATTAAAAATGCCCACTGTAGACAAGGAGTATAATGGGCAAAAGGACGAAAGCAAGAGGATTTCAAGAGGCACAGCATATTGATGGTGGACAAGGAATGAGGGCACAGGCTTTCCACCTCCATTTGCAGAATAATCCATGCACGCCTGGTTCTCCATTTACTCACCTGAAAGCAGGATAACACAACGCTCTCCATCCAGAATGCTAGAATTCTCATGTCCTAGTGGAGAGCACTGCTCTTCTTGCTCCAGCCTTATTTCTTGTGTCTGAATGCCAAGGTAGAGTGTAAGTGACTGCTGTTCTTTTCAGAGGAGCCCCAAGCAGATGCCCCCTGCATCTGATTTTGGCCCAGAGCTTTTGTCCTTGAATGCCTTATTAATTAAAGTTCAGCTGCTTAAGCAGGACATAGTTTCCAATTTTTTTATTTTTATTTTTTTTAAATTTTTTAAATTTCTGCGTATTATGGGGGTACAAATGTTTAGGTTACATCGCCCTTGCCCTCTCCCCTGCCACAGTCAGAGCTTCAAGTGTGTCCATCCCCCAGATGGTGCGCATTGCACTCATGATGTTTGTATGTACCCATCCTTTCCTCCCCCTCCCATCTGCCCGATGCCCGATAAATGTTATTACTATATGTGCACTTAGGTGTTGATCAGTGAAACCAGTTTGCTGGTGAGTACATGTGGTGCTTATTTTTATATTCTTGGGATACTTCACTTAGTAGAATGGGTTCCAGCTCTATCCAGGAAAGTACAAGAGGCGCTATATCACCATTGTTTCTTATAGCTGAATAGTACTCCATGGTACACATATACCACGGATTTCTAGCCAGTCAACTTAAAAGAAAGGTATGGGAGCTTGCAGAACAATCAATATGCTTTTCATTTGCCTTAGAGAGCGGCAGGAGGGTACTGTGGACAGAGACCTGTACACATATCTAGAAAGATAAAGTTTTCATAGTGGCAGTTGCTTGTGGAATAGGGCAGCAATTAATATTGAAAAACTGTACCTTTATCTTCAACCTAAGAAAACTATGGTTTCTTTTAGAGCATACTTTTTGTTCTCACTGCAGGTTTCACACACTCTTCCTCCTTTCCATTCTTCCATCACCTAGTAGCCGCTTGAGGCAGATCCAGAGGGTCAAAAATAAAGTCTTGGGTGATGATACAGAGGAAAATGTTTATTTTACCTTTTATCAGAGACCACAGTGCTGGGATAGGGCAGGACATTATCTCGGCCAGACTAAAGGTCTAAAGATGACCATGACCAGGCCGTCCCAAACATCATTCAAGCGAGGTGATTTCTGTAGGCAAAGTAGGGAAAAATAACTTCCAGAAGTATGCAGATGTTCAGCCCCTTGTGTTAACATCTTTGTTACCTTTTGATAGTGCTAGCAAATACAGAAATATGCATATCATGAGTTCTCTTTTGAAAAGTGTACATTGTATATTTAAAACTGGCTTTATCTGAGAATTGCCATTAAGCATATGAATTTTTATTATTATTCCAGTCCTGTATATCCAGAAATATCAAAATTCCCAAATGACAAATACTAAGACATAAACTCATAAATGTACAGAATTTCTACCTGTATTCTCTTACTGCCATCATCATCATCTTCATAATCATCACCAGCCCCTGAATTTGTTGTAGTGCTTCATATTTTTTAAAACGTTTTGGAGTCATGAACTCACTTAATTCTTCTTAACAACCCCGTGAATTTGACAAGTGAGATAACATTGTGATTTTGCAAATAAGGAAACAGAATAAGAGAAGCTCTGAGACCCACTTGGGGTGGTGTAGTCTGGAATAGTATCCAAGTGTCTAAGTCAATTTGAATTGGGAGTGGTCTCCATATGTTATCAGTTTAAAGATGCAAATGCAAGAAACTGGAAATTATTTCAGTAATTATGCAGCTCTTGGTAATTATTAGTACTTAGTAAAAAAAAATGAAAACAGCAAAAGATTCACACATCCTCTTGCACTTGGGAATTTTGGTATTTTGGAAATATGGCAAGTGGCAGAACAGGATACAAAGAATATGCCTTATCTCTTCACCCTCCCCTTTCTTACCTCCACATTTTCCTGTTGTGTCTAGTTAAAAAGTAATGGGCAAACCCAGATGATTGTGGTTGTACAGAAGGACTTGCGACCCTAACTGCTTAAACATGAGAGTAGGGCTTCAAAAGTAGTCTCTGCAGTTGCCTCTCCTCTCTAAGGTCTCACTTTCCTCTGCTGAATGAGAACTTGGTTGTACTTTCAGGGAGACTATCAAGATTTTTTTTTCTGCTTTTGGCAAACCCAGGTGTGTACCACTTCCGCAGCCTAATTTATCTCCTACACTGTGGACTCCTAATAAATTTTCTTTCCTTTAGATAGTGAAATGTAGTTCACATTTAACCTGTGCAATTTACATTTGATGAAAAAAAAAAAACCCTTCCAAGAACATACCCATCAACATCTTTTTTCTTCCCCCCACCCATCAACATCTTGAAGAACTGAAATTTATGTTTATAACAAGCATTTCAGGCCACACTATTTGTAAAGGTCTGGGATAGTTAAAAAGGCAAGTGACTATTGCTAATTTTTTCTAACGAAGGAAAACACAGTTTTGATTTGATTGTGAATGTACCCAGAGATACCCAGATTCTCCAGTTTGCAATGTCCCACCTGGATGACTTTCAGGCTTTATTTTTCTCCTGATAGTAGGGGGCCCTTTGGGCCTGGCCCCACTGGGCCTGGCCTGGAGCAAGCCTTGTGAATTATCTCCTTACAGAAAATCAATAGTGAACTATAAACAATGATGGCTGCTTCTTG
>RJWJ010011869.1:0-12969 GCA_004363605.1 Indri indri | reverse complement strand
AGTGAGATTCTGTCTCAAAAAACAAACAAACACACAAACAAAAAAACAATGATGGATGCTTCTGTGTTGCCTGGAGCCACTGCACCTGATGCCACTGGAAACTCCTGCAGGAAATGCGGGGCATCCTATTGCAAGGTGTTTATGGAGCCAATGGTAAATTCCTCTCGTTCACTCAAAGCTCCTGGTTTCTATTGTTTTGGGTGGTCTGCCCAATACACAGATTTGAAAATGTTTCACAAAGAGAATAAAGAGCATATTTACAATTCATAAGTAAAGTATTCTCTGACGGGTAGACTTGGTTTTGATAGCACAGCGTGGACATAGCACGGTCTTCTATTTACTATGAGCATTTTGCGACAAACGGGCCTGACGCGGGGCACAAGAGCACCTCCCTTCGCTCTCTGAAGCAGCCGGTTCCTACCAGCTATTCAGGCCTGCTTGTGACTAAGGAAGTGGTTCCTTTTAGATCTTGTTTTTAAGGCAGTTTCTGACAGGAGATGGAGGATACATTTTTCTCTGCTTGTCCAAGTGTCTGTACTTTCATTGGCTGCTCAGAGACTCCAGGTTGGAGGTCTGCATAAGTTATCCTCACCAGCCTTTCTGAGCCAGATGCAAAGTACATACCCCAACTGGCTTGTGAAAGCAGTACTTCTAATCGCATAGTGCCTCTATAATGTAGTTTTTTAAATTAAGTGACCCACAGGATATTAATCTGGTGGTAACAACTCCCAGGGGATGTAGCACTGGCAAACACTTCAAGAGCAGCTATTACTACCATTAAATGTGATGTTCATTTCATCTGAACATATGGAAATAAAAATAAGCCATGGGAGAACTTCAGTGCTCTGTACATACTATATTGCTCATAAGCCTGTCATAAATAAGTGTCTCTTAAAAAGAAACCAATTAATAAATATGCATTGAATTATAAAGTTTAAATATTCTATAATATGGGATCTCTCTCCCACCCCCTCCACCCACATTCCCATCCTTACCAGGGCCCCCTTATTATTCAAGCTGCTATAACATTTTCCACTGTGTGGCATATTTCGGTTTTGTTGTTGTTGATTGAGTTATTTGGTCGGCTTGGCAGCTTTAAAAAAAAGAAGGAAAAAAATCTGTAAGCTATAAAATGCATCTTCTTTCTTCCTTTGTCTGTGTATTAGAGTCTGGCTCGGCACTAGAACTCCACCCCAAACCTCCCACCAAGAGTATGTCATATTTCTATATGCTTGTGCATGTTCAGCTCTACCTCTTTTGAAATGATGCCCAAAACCCAGCAATGTTTACATAAGTAAAAAGGAGTTTCACTTTTATGCTGTAATTTCTGCGTGGAGCAGAGTTTTCCTCCCCATACCTTATACTTTGTTCACAGGTGAACTTCTATTTTTCTAATGTGATGGTTTTATCCAGCTTTGACAACAGATTTCTTTGGGAGATTATACACCTGGAATTAACTTTTTCTGCCAAGAATTACAGTGCACCTGGAAGTACTAAATCATTTTTATCTATGTTTTAGAAGCTTTTTGTAGTGAAATTGCATATCTTGAACTTGACTTGTCTCTGGAGGAGAAGCTTAAGGGCTAGAGTCGAGTAGATATATATACGCTGGTGTTATGAAGTAAATATACCTAGGATGTGTTTACTTCTCACGAGCCAAGAACTTACTACCTGAACACCATCTCCCTGGGTATCTCACTTCTTAAATGACTCTGCTTACCGCATAACATATGGAAGTGTGAGTATGCACTTTCAGCAGATTGTTTGCTATGTTTACAGCGGTTCTAACACTAATCCCCATTAATGTTTGATATAGTCCCCAACAGGTTTAAGAAGATGTTACACACCATATCTATTGTGTGTGTGTTGGGCATGATATACGCCTAAACGAGAAGAATGATAAAGAAAGGTTTTTAGGAATTTCTTTCCTAAACACATGCTTGCTAACTAGATTAAGTATTTTGAGAATATGAAATACTTTCTATGAGTATGAATGCCACTAAAATATAACATCAATCAATTTTTTAAAAATCCTGCAGGATGTTTATTATAAACAGGCATATCATTTTGGAGACCTTTTACCTTTTCTGTCTCTTGTGAAACTGTCGATAAGGTCTTGCGAGCAGTTACAGCTGTAAGACCATCTTCAAGATATTTGGAATTATGAGTCAGAAAACTTTTTTACAAACTCACGTCAACACATCAGAAAGATAACATTGTGTGAATGTTAGAAATTACTTAAATGATTTCTTGGGCTGGGAGGGAATATGGGAAATTTAGAGAAAAAAATTCCCTTTAAGTTTTTCCATCGGCATTAGAGCTCCTGTTTTTGTAGTGAAACCTGAATATGCTCTTGTTTTCCTGACATAAAGTCATATTGGTGGAACAACAAATGCTTTTTATCCCTAGGCATCCTTTGCCCTGCTATGTTTGGTTATGCCTGAAGTTTGCCAAACTGGTTTTGCTTATTCTTGTCAAACAAGGATAATTTCTTCTCTCAGTTGTCTCTGATATAGTGTCAGCATTTTGAAGGCCAAAAGTTGCCATAGTGACAAATTACTTGAGAATAAACATTTCTTCTGTTTGGACAAAAAGTCTGTAAGATTAAGAAAAGAATTGGAAAAATCATGGATAAACCAAAACATTTATTTTGTTGGATGTTTTTTTAGGCAACCTAAGAATGACATTATAAGTGATACTGTAAATAATGTTTAGTTAAAAAAAAGAGGACAGAAAAACAAAATACAGATGCATTAAAATGTATCTGCTATCAAATTCACATATAAATAGTTGAATTTCAAAAATTACTATTTTCTGTTACTGTGGTTTAATTTTACATGAATGTCACTAAATTCTGCCCTGAGTAGAGATAAACTCATTATGTCCTTTAAGTAGTTCGAATTTCCTGATAACCAGTAGTCAAACTGAGGAACAAGCAGAATTAGTAGCCAAGTCTAATAAACGACTGGGAAAAATTGTATCTGTCTCATCCTTCTGGTTCCCACACGCTCTAGTTACATCATTACTTAGCCTGTAAATTTGGAGGCCAATTGGGCTGTAGAGCTTGGGTCAGGTGACCAAAACATCAAAATGTGTCCGAAACTCTACCCTAAAGATGGGGTTTCAGCAGGGGCCTCTGGATAGCTGACTCCTCTGTGGCGGCTGTGCAATTTTCGTATTTTATTTCACCTTTGCTTTCAGGCTTAGCTTTTGGTCCCACAGATTGACGGTCGAAGGAAACCCGTTGATGTGGGTTTTTCTGTGCAGGTGCATGGGCAAATTTATTTCCTATACCACGTACTACAGTCAGTTATGTAACAGCTTAAAAAAACAAAAAACAAGAACAAAAACTAGACCTTTCTCTGTGAGTTGGTTTTCATTAGCAGAGAGAATTCTAACCCCTTCCTTTTTATCATTTTTTTTTTGTTTGTCTTTAAAGTGTTTTGGATTTTATTTTATTTAAAAAAATAATTTAATGTCTGAATCCACAAAACTCAAAAGTCAAGTTTATTAGGTCCACTGGATGCAGCTTTCCAACGACGGAGCTGAAATGCTGTGCTCCTCTTAAAAGGAACGGAATGTGTAACTCTATCACCTTCCTAAGGTTTCACAGGGCAAGTATAGTGATGACAACAACTACTTGTTTTCTGCAGATGTAGAAAGGCATTTATTTACATGTGCAGGAAGCAACAAAAAACCTGGTCTTAGGGGACAGGTGAGTGAGTTGCCTTGCAAGAAATAGACCAAATAATCCTTAAAGTTGTAGTAACATACACAGAGCCAAAAGCTTGACACCTCTGTACACAAATCTATTTTCATGTTCAGGTTTGCATTTCTCTTGATTGTTACAACAGGTGCTTGTGATAATTTCTGACTGAGAATTTGTTCCAAAATCTCTTGAAGCAAAATCCATCAGAAGTGGAAAATCCGTTGGAACATATTCTTGAATTGTTATCAGTTATTCAAAGTCGCTCTCAGGAAGCAAGGATGATGTACCAAGAAGAAGGAAACTCAGATGAAAGTTAATTTTGTCAACAACCAAGCCAAACAAAACAAAGTGCTCCTCTTCTTGGATAAAAGGATTACACGTAAAATATATTCCATGATCTATACAACAAATATTAGGATGTGTTCATTATTATGCTATGTGGTAAGGATACAAAGAAGCTGATAGGAAATGATGATGATGATAACAGCTGGCATTTATGTAATGCTCACTGTATACCACACTGTACTAGACACTGTACATTTATCCTAATTGTTACGATAATTCAGAAAGGTAATTATTATTATCCTGATTTACAGAAGGAGAAACTGAGGTTCAGAGGAGTTAAATGATTTGCTGAAGATCATGAACTGTTATGTGGTGGTCATGGAGATAAGATTTCAGTCTGCATCTGATTTAATCTGGGACCTCTGTTCTTGACTGTTCTCCCACATTTTTCTAGAGATTGTATAGAGATAAGAGTCTTTCTTTGCTCTTAAGGAGTTTTTAATCCCGTGGTGGAGTGTACCAAATGAAGGAATAATTGAAATTATGCATGTTAAAACATGGACAGGACTAAGTACTTCAGGAAAGTCAAAGTTTCAGGGAAGACATGATTTGGGCCAGAACACTTTTGAGGAACGCTGTGTCGGAGGCGGCAGAGCAGGAAGAGAGTGGGTGGTAGGTGAATGTTGGCTTATCTTTTCCCCGGCAGGTGATCCCTTGGAAATAACTGATTTCTAGTTTTGTTCTAGAAAACTATCACTGAAAGTGCTGTGTGAGACAGAGTGTGCTCCCGTCCCCACGAGCGCCTGCCAAATAAAGTAACTAGGTGCCCACATGTTTTCCAGTACAAGTGCTTCATTATTAATTCATGGTCCAGGTCCTCGGTACATGCTGTTACTAATATTAGGTTTCAGCCGAGAATAATGAACAGGAGCGCTGGCCTGAATGTCTTAACATTTTTTCAACAACGTTTGCAGTGCTACATTCTATTTCTAGCTTAATTGGGGTCTTTACATAAACAAGAGGAGGGCTCCGTCGTGTTGGGGAGGCATAATTGTCCCACAGCTTAGCAACAGAAAAGATGGGAGTCGGCATGATTCAGAACCAGTGGAAGGTTAATGCAGGTAGGGATTTCTTCCCCTTAGGTGTCAGCATATTATTCTTATGTCAGACAAGAAAAGGAGAGGTCTCCTGAGTTGGGGTTCCAACTAGAAAGCCTGGATCAGCTCTTAGCTCTGAAACTTCATCCCATCAGAAAAGGAGGGAGGAGGGGACCTTGCTCTGGCTGGAAAACAGTCCTGCCCAAGTGGCCCCAAAGCAGGGCTGACTCATCCTTTAGGCACAGTAGGCACAATGTCTATGGAATCCATGGTACTGTTAATGTTTTAATTTTAATTACGTTTAAAACACGAAGACAAAAAATGAACCTAATAATAATGAATATATGATAATGAATCCAGCCTGCTTTATATTTATCTTTTTACCAGTGCAGATGTAAAGTACAACTTTTAACTATTTCTTGGAATAAGGGATGGTGGCAAAATGCCCAGGGCCCATGAAGTCATCACATTGTCCTGCCCCAAAGAGGGTACTCACCAAATGGGACTGGCTCGGGAGTGCTAAGCAAGTTACCTGACTTTACTAGACCACCTGTTTTTCCTTACTATTGTTTTCTCACTGTAGATCCTACTGACAGTGAGTCAGAAAAACAAAAACACTGTATGGGTTAAAAAGAATGTGAACCCCGTTCTAGGTTCCTAACAGTGCCCTGCCTCGCACAGTGTTAGCATTCAACAATTAGTTGTATTTAGTTGAAAGTGATTTAAAGAAAAAGCACACTGATGTATTTATTCATCAAGCACAACAACTATTTATTAAGTATCAGCTCTGCCTGGGCACTGAACTAGATGCTAGGGATATTACAGGGAACGAGATAGACATCCCCCCTGCACTCAGAGAGCTTCAAAGAACGGCAATAAAGAGAAACACAAAAATGACATTTGCAAGGCGTAGGGGGCTGGTAAAAATGAGGTAGAGAAACTCCCTGATTCCTGATTTCCATTTTTAAAAATGTGTCAACCTCCTAATTAGAAGAGATTTTCCTTTGTGGCATTCAGACACGAGCTAAAGCAGTCATAAGTACATGAAGTGGAGCTACACATTGTATGTGGTAGCTAAGATTCTTGAGCTATTTAAAAACAGAGGGTGTTTGATGATTTTCAGCAAAATGAGAAATGCTAAAGCTCAACTGACTGAGGTCATTGGCTGTATGAGCACTAAAAATTGGTAAGTATTGTTTCTGTGAAAAGGCTAAAGCTACAGCTGAGCAGTTTTCCCCTCCTGTTGCTGGGCCTGCTAGGATTTATGTTCAATTTTGAGATTCAACTGGTAGAAGAATAAGTTTCAATGGGGGCTCTCTGAATCACTGGGTTTTAAGTCAGCATCAAGCTCTATTCATTTAGTTTCTCTTGATGAGACTTTCAGGCGACATGTAGATCTTGCCTGGTCCATTTATGTAACAGACCATGTATTAGACTTTGTGCTACCTGTTTGGTTTACAGAGAGGAACAAAACAGAAAACGCCCTGCTCTCTTGGAGTTTATGTTCTTGTTGCAGAGGGACAGATAAAAAATTCAAACAATAGCAAATGTAATTGCAGGTTTCTGTGAGTACCATTCCAGTGGATATCTTTTATTTTGTTTTTTTGGTAACAGCAATGTAATTTTCCTTGGCATATGGTCTTATATTGGTCAAAGGATCCCAACTTTCTAGCCAAGAAGTGAGTTTGTGACATAAACCAATCAGGATCTCTTTCCTGGAGTTTTGGGAGGCCAGGTGTTGGTCCATGAGTGTGTGGCCAGATTCTGAAAAGAAGACCGCCTTTGATATCACAAAATAGTCACGAACATGTCTTCAAAACAGTGTGGCATGAAAAAAAAATAGTCACAAACAACCATATTGGACTGAATTAATGAGTTCAGGGTAACTCTCACTTTACTTTGCCACTGTTACAGCTGAGCTATTAAACTACATTGACCCTAAATTCCTTCACCTGATGCCTCCATTTTGGAACTCAGAAGGGATCATTAAGAAGAAGGATTTAAGCATAGACATAGGATGATTGGATCAGCATGGTGCGATGGAAAGGGTGTGGGCATGGCATGGATTTGGGCCCCCTGTAAAGCTTTGTCACTTGGTGGTTGTGTGCTTATTGGGCAGTTTCCCCAAGTCTAAAATTAGATGTGTATCACCAGCTCCATGAGGTTGTTGGGAGGTTTAAATCTGGAGGGCCCCATTTAGTGCACATGCCACGTGTCAGTTCTTTTCCCTTACATAGTTCTACTTCCTTTGCCCACCCTACCTCATATTTTCTTCATAATTAGTATGTTGCCAGATTGGATGGAAATTTTAAAATAATGTGCAAGAGTGTGCAATAACAACTCTGGGGAAAGAGACAAAATAGAGTTGGAAAGCCATTCAGTGACTCTTCAGCCACTTCCTCCTCTCTTCAGATAGCGTAGGCTTGGCGTGAAATGTGAACCGGAAATTTGACAACTGGCTAGGTCTGTGGCTCGTGAACTCTGCCTGGCACAAACACTTCTATTTCAGCACATCTGTGATTGCCATATCACCAGCATTTGCAGAATGGAGGATTAATTTTATTGTGCATTGGCTCAGCAGATCTGGTGACATAATATTGCACTACGAAGAAGGATTACTCACCAGTTTCTGGATGCTACATTTTTAGAAACTGACTCCACTTAACGATAAGTGTTGGATCTAACAACTTCCCCTTTTTCCCTACTCCCACTCTCCAATCACCCAACCAACAAATATCCCTTAATGCAGAAACCAGCTCTCATGGGACCAGATGGATACAATTTTTTCCTAAGGATAAATCTCTGGATATTCCCCTAAAGTAAAGGTTTTATTATATTTCTTTACTTATTAAAAACAGATGTGTCATGTTCAAAATATGGCTCCAAGCACTTTTTTTCCTTTCTGGGTTTATGGAAAGCAATTTGTGTAGGGTAAAATAGTATAGCATTTGTGAGTCATTTCTGGAGAAATAGGAAAACTATTAATATACACAGTAGTAGTCTGCAAGCCAGACAAGGAATATGAGCATAAGGAAACATGGCTACATCCCAGGGCAAACAAAGAGGAGATCTTGTTTCTATTCCCATCATACACCCACTCAGGGTTTTGACTTATCTTCTTTTCACCTGTGACCTCCATCTGCAGAAACAGGGACTCAGAGATAGGTTGTTATCAAGGTGTAGCATCTGTGAGAACTCAGCTGAATGTTGCATCCTATGACCTGCCTACCTGCTACTAACCCAGTTCTATTTCCCTTACCTGGTATCTTTTGGCAAGCACTTCTCTTCATCTAGGCTATATATTTTTTTACATATATCACACCTTAAAAGCTATTTCTTCCTTCCTCTATAACCTCTTCTTTGTCCATTCTTCTGTCATTTCTACTCGGTGATGGTAAACCAGCTCTGGGCTCCTTTGTCACTCAGCTAGCTCTGTTTAATGTCTACAGAGTGTGGAGTACAGAGTGGGGCACTGTGGACAAATGTATAAATGAACCGTGTACATGCGTGTCCTTTATAGAGTGCTTATTTTATGCCAGGCACCGCTCTAAGTTAGTTTTTAGAGTTTGTGACATTTCATTTCCACAGCAGCTCTAGGAAGTAGGAATTTAGACAAACCTACGTTTAAATCCTCCTCTGTCATTTATTTGGAGAAATATGTAAGCTTATAAGTAGGCAGTAACCATATCTGTGTGGCTCATTTCTATAGTCCATGTTTGTATGGTTCAAAAAATTGCTTTATCTCTTACAGATCCAGGGAAGATTGTTTTAAAACTATTTAAAAGAATATTCTGTCATTATTCTTTCTATTTGAAGCTCTGATGACAAAACTGTATATATGCCATATTCATTTTGTAACAGAACAAAGTACAAAGAAAGTGATAAAAAGTACACAAACTGCTCTAATTTAGTCTATGCAAGCAGCAGACAGTAAAATATAATGGTCTACTTATTCTGCTGTGATTGACGGCCAACCCTTAGAGCAATTTGCACTCTGATCAGATAGTAGGTTTTCTCCCATAACCTTCAGGTCCAAATCTCTCTGCCCTTTATTGTGAAATTATCTGCCCTTTGACCCTTTGGAGAGACTGAGTCCCACATCTTCTAAAAGTCTTCCCTCGGTCCTCCACTGATGTGTACAGTAAATGACTGATTGTCTCTATCGTATGACCATGGCAGACAGAGAAAGACCTAACTCATTTTAGCAAAACTTATCCTAATTGGAACTATAATCAAAGGTAACTGGATTGCTCCAGATACTTACCTGGAGACCTGGATTTGGTGTCTTTTGAAGTTTTAGTAAAATAAGTGGTACTCTCTTTGTGCTTGTATTTTCTTCCCCTCCACACAGGGAGTGAGGAAAAAAAATTGAAAGGAAAACTAAAGCATCTCTTCTTGCACAACCTTTCTTTCCTTCCCTCTTTTTCTGTAGTAGGTGACACCAGGCTGGTTGGGCTGGTTCAGAGAGTTATGCACAAAAAATCCTTATCACCTGTGCTATTTAAAGGGGTAGGGAAAAGTGCAGCTGAAAACATCCCGGAAGAAACATTCTCTCCCAGGGCAGCCAGGGTGCTTGTCATTTTCACCTGAAGGCAGCCCTCACCCAATTGAATGCTTCATTTAGTTCAGTATTAGTGAAAAAAAGTCCCCAGGCCTGCTCCAATGACCATAGGGTTCCGCAAAAAAAGATTGAGAGGAAGGGTTACCAGTTTTCACTTCCTTATTTAGAACCCTTTCTTAAGGTAAACTGCCAATGTGGACATGGAGCCAAATGAAGAGGCTGAGGAATGGAAGCTTGAAGTGATGGAGAAGTGCTTTCTCTAAAACTTCTGGGTCTACCACCAGGAGGTAGGAGGAGCACCCTGGATGTAATGGTGGATATGTGGGAAGAAAAGAAGGAATGGAGCAAAGGAGTACCGAGAGAAGGACGGAAGGAAGGAAGGAAGGAAGGAAAAATTATTGATGGCCACTATACCAAGGCTTTTGGCATTCTATCAGCCTCACAATGCCATTTATATTTTTATTATTTCATTATAATTTTAAAGAGTGGCACACAGATACTCCCAAGAGATGGGCAATTTCTCCAAAGATGCATACTAGCAAGGCGAGAAACAGAATCTGAACCTAGGTTATCTGTCCCAGACTTTCCCTTTACCACTGCTAGGTGGCTTTGGGGTTCCGTTTTGACTAAATCAGGGCCAGATTAAATCTGTGGGAGGTGTCAGTGTGCTCCCAACAGGGAGCTCAAGGCTGGGCCAGGCAACTGGAGCTCATCTTCAGGGATATTCAGGAAGGAAGCCACTCACACCCACCAGGAGGAAAAGGACAGGTGCAGGGTGGCTCTTGGTGGCTGGGGCTGTTGCACCTATATGTCCCCATCATGGGAACACTGCCAGCCACAGTATTGGGCCTACAATTCACGGTGAGTCAAAAGCCCATTGCTGATTTCATTATTCTTTCTAAACATGAAAAAAAAAAATCTTTGAATGGCAAGACTTCCGGTTGCTCATTCTGCTAAACTGTGAATTTTGTCCCTGTCTTTGACAAATATATACTTTGAGATTATTTTGATTTTGAAATTTAATTTGATGGTTCTGTGCACGAGTCGTGTTTTAGCTTGCTTAGAGTAAATTGCTATGGAATTTCATGCAGTCATTTGATTGGTCTACCATGATTTGAAAGAAGAGTTGTGTCTCTTTTCAACTGATAATCCTATTTAATATCCATGTGATTCACTACAAGATGCAGTTTAATGTTATCTGCCAATATTGTGTATAATAGATGTGTGCCAAAATATCTCTTGCCTCTTGTTATACAGTTTTGAACACGATGTTTGAAAATTCTTTTGTGGTTTGTTATTTAAGCAAAATATTGACAGGACAGGCTATCTTCTAAGAAGAGAGGATAATTTCAAAGTGTGTAAAAGATACTTGCAGAGAAATTCAATGTAATTGGGTTGTTACACTAATGGCATTTTAAATTCATGGTAAAGAAAATAAGCTTTCTTATTAAAGCTTCTGGGATAATTGTTGAAATGATAATCTTTTATCATTTAAACTATTAGTCCAAAAATTTTGAGTTACCTGACCCTGGTCAAATGCCAGTTCCACTACTTATTAGCTGTATATTCTTGGGCAAATTACATTTTTTTTCTAAGTCTTACATTTCTCATCTGTAAAATGGGATAGTGATACATACTTCTAGAGTTTGTTTGGGGAGATGAGAATGAAATGAAGTAAATTGATTAGTGTATGCACCTGGTAAAAGACAGATGTTTATTAGATGGAATTTATTATTATTAGTCCCAGAGAGCAGTGCTTATGTTTTGACTGGCTGGGATTGGGTGATATTATTCTGAATGAAAAACTTTCACAGCCACAACAGGCACCGATCACAATATGCAAATATTTTTTAACATGGAGATGTTTGGAAATAGAAATCAGCCAACCTCCTAATCTGACAATTCTACTAGAAATGGGAATACATGAAGATAGTTATATTAAATCTTTACATACAGACAGTCCCTATATACAATGCAGATGTTATGATAGATGTCAGTATTGGTATTAGGATATGTTTCATGTTCACATTAGTAGTAAGCTATGATTAATTCAAGTAAGTAGACCAGGAATATACAGTAGTGTGATATTCTTTTTCATCACCAAAAAAATATGTATATGTCACTTATGTTTAAAGAACTCTCGTGCTAAAACTTATGCTGGATAGAACATGGCAGATATAGTGGTTTTGACCAGACAAAGCTATGGAACATGAAAAGTATCTCATAGAGGAAATTATTTTTCTTAAACAGGCAACTAAATGCCTATATACAAAACAACACTTTATAACCCATTAGGGGTTTGTTATATATGAATTTTATCTAAAAATTTTTAAGGTGTATTTATGCTTTTAAGTCCTACTGTATCTTTAAATAATGAGTTCTCTGAGTAATTACCTAGTGAGTTGGCCAAAACATAAGTTTCACATTTAGATATGAATTTATTTGGTGAGTAACTAAGACTTCTTAAGTTCACTTGCTTCTTCTGTAAATATGGATGGAAGTGCCTCCCTGGTGATACCAAGTTCATAGTTTGTCAAATGCAATTGTGGACATCAAAGGGTTGTGTGGACAGAACACTATAGAGATACAAGGAATTTACTTAAATTGCCTTCTTCCTGGGTAAAACACACTTCCTCATTGTAGCATCCTAATTGTTGTAGTATCCTAATTGTTGTGCCTAGGGATGCTCACCAGCACTTGGTGAACAAATACATGTCAAAGGCTTAGTGTGTCAGAGTTTCTTTAATGGACAGGAAAAAAAGTGAAGCAGCTAAAGAGGCTATTGTTGTCTGCAGATTGACTAGACATTGTCAGTGACTTTTAAAATGTAATTTATGATTGATTTTTTTTGTGGATTCGCTTCATTTTCTCCAGAACCTTTCTATTACTGCTTATGTTACGAAAGCCTGGCACAAAGGGACTCGCATTGTTTTCTACCTACTGAAATACATCACCTGTTTTACCTTAATTTTTTCTGAGAAAATTGATTATGATTTAATTTCCTTCCACTTTTCAGGAACTTAACCCTTGAGTAAATAGGAAGTGGATCTGCTTGCTTTTTAAGTTTAATAATGTCCTTAAGGATGGAATGTCCTTTAAGAACGGATTAGTGGCCGGGCGCGGTGGCTCACGCCTGTAATCCTAGCACTCTGGGAGGCCGAGGCAGGCGGATTGTTTGAGCTCAGGAGTTCGAAACCAGCCTGAGCAAGAGCGAGACCCTGTCTCTACTAAAAATAGAAAGAAATTAATCGGACAACTAAACATATATAGAAAAAATTAGCCGGGTATGGTGGCGCATGCCTGTAGTCCCAGCTACT
>RJWJ010011868.1:0-43333 GCA_004363605.1 Indri indri | reverse complement strand
TCGAGACCAGCCTGAGCAAGAGCGAGACCCCGTCTCTACCAAAAATAGAAAGAAATTAATTGGACAGCGAAAAATATATACACAAAAAATTAGCCGGGCATGGTGGCACATGCCTGTAGTCCCAGCTACTCAGGAGGCTGAGACAGTAGGATTGCTCGAGCCCAGGTGTTTGAGGTTGCTGTGAGCTAGGCTGACGCCACAGCACTCGCCCCAGGCAAGAGAGCGAGACTCTGTCTCAAAAAAAAAAAAAACAAAAAACAAGGTTGGACTGATGAAGCAACGGGAGAGGGGGTATGTGGAAAAGTATGCAGATGAACTGTGGGAGCTCTCCAGGGAAGATAATGGAGCTGTTAAGGTAACAAGGACTAGGGTTGATGTCATTCTAGTGTCAGGAGTGCTTAGAATCTCTAGGCTGATGGGGCTTTTAGATACTTGTGACAGCAAACTGCCATAGGTCTGAACAGAGAAGAGGTACGATACACAGTGTTCAAGGTAGGTTATTATTCCAGCTGTTATATATGGAATGGGTGTGCCTCACAATCTTAGGAAGTCTGGACAAAAACAGAATGTACTGTAAAACAGAAATGTACTGTACAAAACAGAATGTACTGTAAAAACCATGGTTCTGAATTTTGCTCCCTGGTCCCAACACCTATGTAGCCTGGTCCCACAGTCTTGTGGTCTGACCCTGTCATGTGCCCTTTGACCTTGGTGAGTCTGGGGTAATGCGGCATGAGAAGGACTAGTGTGGTTAAACAGGAAGGAGCAGTGCATGGCAGAGAGCCTTTGCTCTGGGCGAGCCCTGGCAGGAAGCTTCAGATGGCTGTCTTGCCCACGGATAAATATCCCCCTCGCGATGGATGCAGTTGACGTCGTCAGCACCCCTCTGGAGACTTGCCCACTGTGGTTCACAGAGCATATTAATCATCATCATTATCACAGACCCAGGAAAGGAGGAGGCTTTAGGTTTTTTGCTTCCTTTCTCTGCTGGCAGCAGGCGACAGCAGGATTATTTGCCCTTTGGATTTAGCAGCCCTACAGATTAGCATCAGAGGTCCCTGCTGGTACTCTGCATAGACTTAAAGGGCCACTGATTGTCTCATTTAGAGTCCTTTGTTCCTATGGTGGCAGTAGGAGACCCTGACAGTGCAGGAAATGTGAGGGTGAAGGAGCGTGTTCTGTGTTGTAAATTTATGGCTTAATTAGTGAGTTCTCTAACATCTTAAATAGGAATTTGGGCTTCAGCAGGGCACATTTACCTTTAAAGCATAGGTAAAGTTTCCAAGTTGCAAATTGAAAGCAGAATAAATGTGGGGAACAGAAACAAGAAAAAATAAAGTATATTGCTTTGTTAGTGCCATTTGATCTGCATGCTTTTATTGCATGGGCATTTCTCGGATTATAACTTGTATATGACACGAACCTAAAAAAAAAAACATAAATAACAGATCTAGGTCAGTGCTTAGCTTAAACTATGCATTTTGCATACACCTTGAAAGCCAATGAAATCTAAAACACATTTGATTATTTCTTATAGGAAAACTGGGTTTTAAATCTGTTTCTGTAGCATGTCAGCAGCTTGCAGGGCTCCAAAGAACTCGTAATTATTAATGGTAGCATTCTGAAGGTTCCCATTGAGCCCACAGTAAGGAGTATTTGAAACTGTTAAGAAGGCAGCCCCTGAATGAGCCAGCTGAAATGTGAAGGCTACATTGGTGGAATTCCTGTTTGGCCCCCTCCTCAGCAAGGCAGGGATGGCTGAGTGCACCATCACTTCGGCCTTGAGGTTGGAAGGAAAGCGCAGTCACAGGCAAAAGCCAAGTTTCGAGCTCTCAGTGCTTCACTTCATGATAATAATGGCTGACATTTATCAAGTACCTGCCAAGGCCCAGGTACTGTGCTAAGTACTGTATAGCCAGTCCTCACAAAACCCTCATGACCCTCATGGGGTCAGCACTGTTGTTACCCTGTTTTTTACAGACTAGAAACTGAAGTTTAGAGAGCATACACAACAGCCCAAGGTCACACAACTTGTAAATGATAGACCGACTCCAGAGCCTGCATTTCCAACCAGTTGCACTCTACCACTCAGCACATTTTGTCTGGAGGATGTTCTCTCAGTTCCTCAAATATTTGTCAGGCATTTACCACATATAACGCATTGCGCTGAGCCCCAGTGGGAAATGGTGAGCATAGTTACTCATCTAATCAACAAGCATTTATGGAGCACCTCCTGTGTACCAGGCACCATGCTAAGCACTGGGGGTACAGACATAGGCTGAGACATTCTCCTTGCCCTCAAGGAAACTGCAGACTAGTGGTGGGCACAGAGAAGTCATTCGATGGTCCTGGGCACTACGCGCTGTCGAGATTAGAGTTGCGCCACAGGGACAGGGCCATCTAAGAAAGTCAGGGAAAGCCTCCAGGAAGAGGTGGTCCTGACCCGAGTCATGAAGGAAAAATAAGAATTAGCTGGGTAAAGACTGGGACTGGGGCTTTCTAGCCAGAGAGAGCATGGAGGTGAAAGAGGATGGCGTGGTCAGGAAACAAATCTGTTATGTCTGGAGGTTAGAAGGAGGTGAGGACTTGGAAGACATGAGACTGAAAATCTTAACTCTATTTTTCAATGTAATATTATTAAGGTTGGGGATTTCTCAGAACAATAATAAAGGAAATTCTCTCTTTCTTAAGCAAGAGATTCAGTTTATGCTATGCTATAGACTGAATGTTTGTGTCTTTCCAAAATTCCTATACTGAAACCTAACCCCTAATGTGATGATATTAGGAGGTTGTTTTCACATCAGCCACCTTTGGGAGGGGTTAGGGGCCTTTGGGAGGTGATTATGTCATGAGGACAGAGCCCTCATGAATGGGATTAGTGCCTTTCTAAAAGAGACCCCAGAGAGCTCACTTCCCCCTTCTGCCATGTGAGGTTATAGTAAGAAGATGGTCGTCTGTGAACCAGGCAGAGGCCCCTCACCAGACACTGAATCTGCCAGTGCCTTGATCTTGGGCTTCTCAGCCTCCAGAATTGTGAGAAACAGACTCTGTTTTTTATAAGTGATAATCTATGGTATTTTGTCATAGCAGCCCAACTACATTAAGACAGCCCAGATTCCAGTCGTCCATTTATTTCTTCAACAAATATTTAACATAGGCCAACTGTATACAAGACACATGTACAAGATACTGTGCTTGGCACCAAATAAAAAACCATGACCCTGCTTTCAAATAGGTCATGTACAGGAAGGCAAAGCCGATATGCAAACAGGCAGTTACAGAATGTCTTTACTAAGTCCTCAATAGTGTGGTGTTCTTGACTTCACTAGGGTTTGCTTAACAGAATCCTGAACAAAAGGGCTCTAGGGATTAGAGGGATTGGGGGGGTGGGGCAAATCAACAACTAAAGGACACGGGGAGCACTAAGGGGGGGAAGGGCACGCCTTAAACCCGCACTTGGGTGAGGCAAAGACATAAAGTGTAACTATAATGTTTGTAACCTCACAATACCCTGGAATAAAAAAAAAAAAAAGGGATTCTGAACAATTCTCTTCAGCTCATAAACTTTTGGGGTTCCCAGGTAACTCTATCTTATCATTACCACTATTCTCCTTTTATTACCAATTAGGGTGCTCAGAGTTCCTTGTTGTATGTATTCAGCTAAATCCTAGAAACACTCTATTATTTAAAAGTAACTAACATCTTATTAAGTAAAATAAATTCCATGTCGATATGGAAAGAATGCCAATGAGGACACTAGATAGCATTAAAATAAGCATAGTAGGTTAATGAAAAAAAATTAGACCCATGATTAATTTCAGGGACTGCTTGCCAGGCCTCCCCCACCATGCACAGGCCACCCCTCTTCACCCCCCCTGCAGTACAGGGAGAGGCTGCACAGGTTGAAGGTGATTGCTGCATCGCCTGGGGATCTCAGCCAGCTATTTTTACCAGGAGTTCCTCCATGAACTTTTGTAAAGCAGATTTTCAGGCATTCCTTTCATTATGAATTATTTTTTTGCATTAAAATGATATTAAATCCTTTCAATCTTTTCTCCTATAAACTAGATGAACTCAGTTCCTTTTACATTTCCTCATAAGTCCTGTTTTGTAAACCTTTAATCTTCTTTGGAGGGGGGGTTTGTGTTCAGAGATTATGCTCAAAGTGCAATACTGAGTCAAATGATAATGAATTACAATGAATTAATGGATTTCAAGGTTGCTATTTCTCCTAAGGATGTAAAACACATTTTTATGTGTTTTTATTCCATTTCATGCCACCAACCATCTGTAGACTCTTGGGCAAGTCATTGACATCTTGGTGTCGTTTCCTCCATTGTTAATCAAGAGTTAACATGGATACTAGATGTTCTCTAACAGATCTTCCAGCCCTCAAATTTTATACTGTTGTGATGTTATTAATAATAATAATACCCCTTCAGCCAGCATCACAGTATTCTTAAGGCACCCATCATCTTGAGCCTAAATACTGCCAAGTTTATTGCTAAAAGTAAAACTCTTATGCAGACAACCCTAAGTGGAGCCTAAGTAAAAGAAATGCAAAGAGAATAAATGAATATGTTTATCAGTTCATTTGCCATAACTAAATCTTATCCCTAGAACACAATTTAGTATCATATTAGAAAAATCATTATGGTAAATATCAGTAGAATGATTAAAAACATCATGATAAATATGTGAATAGATTGTTCAGAAAATTGTACATTTTTCTGGAATTCTTTAAAGTTTAAGCATAAAATGATTCTTTTGTAATAATATTTACTTGAAAATAGGAGTCACTATACTTAACAATGACATATTACAGACATTTCCAAACAAAACAAGGGTATGCTTTATTGTTCTCAAATTTTCTATATTATTAAATATTCCTGCCACTGCGATAAGTCATAAAAAATGGCAATCAATACAGGAATAAAGAGAGAAAAATATCCCCATTCAGAAACCATTTATAGTGGAAATCCAGGGTAATAAACTAAAAGGTATTTGTGATGATCTAGAAAATCTATCATGGTCATAAAATGAAGAAAAATGAACCACAAAGAGATCCCATTCTCTATATCAATACAAATATTAATTATCTGCTACTTAAGTTAATATGGCGTTCTTTATTATTTATTTATTAATTATTATTTATTTATGTCTCCCAAACCTCAATGGGAGAAATAAAGGACAATTTTAATCAAAGCCAACATATGCCTTGCTCCTGAACATAATGTTTGAAAACAACGTTAGTGCAATTCCAATCAAAATATCAAAACCAAAATGTAAAGAACTTAATACAATAATCATAAAATGAAAAATATGGATATGTATTAAATCAAGTATTTTTAAATGGTGATATTGCTCTGGGGAATGAATAGCTGTCAGTGTAAAGAAAAACAAAGCAACTAACGCAAGCATTATACCACAGGCCCCAATAAACTCTAGTTGAATGAAACAGTTAAATATGTGGGGTTTTTCATTTTAAAAATACAGTGGTATAATTCCTCCAGTTATTAAGGAAAATTTATTTTCCTTTATTATGGCACAAAATAAAAGAAAAAGTAGATGAATTTTATTAAAATATTAAAAATATGTTATAAGAGAGATATAACAAAATCAGCATGAATATGACAGTTATCTTCACATCTAAACTTCATATTTAAAGAAAGCCATAAGCATAATAACAGGCCCTCATTGTACTGATTGGATATGAACAGACATCATTTAGAAAAAAATGTTCACACTTGGCTGGTAATCAAGGAAATATTAATTACCCAAAATACATGCTGCCACTTCACAACTATTTAAATTATCAAGAATAATGAAGCTTTACATTGACAGAGCTCTAGAGTACACTCATACATTGCAGGCAGTAATATAAGTTTTATGCATCATTATGAAAGATAGTTGGAAGTATATATTAAAATCTTTCAAAATGAGCATAGCCTTTTTATGCAGCAATATTTCTAGAACTATGTAGTGATGGTGACAATTTTAGCTATTACATTTACTGGAAAACTACTTAAGTAAGTGCTGAGATAGACACTTTACAAATATTATTTCGTATTTGTACTAAAATACTGCAGGTGGACATTACTGTGTTTTAAAGATGAGGAAATTGAGACCCAGAAAGGTTAAATATGTCACTCAGATCAGAGAGATTCAAATCTTGGTTTACCCAAGCTCTTTCTACCACTCCATGCTGCCTCTGAAACCATGCAGAAGAAAAAACAGAAAAAAGAAGAGAAAACAAGGAAAAAGAAAGAGAAAGGAAAGGAAAAGAAATAGGAAACTTTTATACTAGTCTGCATGCCTCATAGGGGAAACTAGGAATAACCCAATAACCAACAATCACTATGGAAGAGAATTCAAAGTATAGAACAGCAGCTATCAAAATGGGCATACCCGTTTTTTGCACCAATACTTCTAGGATTGTAGAATGATGACGCTACTACAACAAGTAATAACAAATTAGTGAATAGCAGGAGTGAGGATGACTTGATAGCTGTGGAGTGAGGCAGTATATTATAGTGGCAATGAATTGCCTGGGTGCAAGTTCTGGCTCTGCCTCTTACTAGATGAAGAACAGTACATCTATTCCTCAGTTTTCTCCTCTGTGAAATGGGGTGGAGGATAGCACCTACTTCATAGGGATGTTCATGGACTGAATGAGTGGATAAATGCTGAGTAGGTAAAACAGCACCTGATCCATGTGTGACATTGGAAAAGAATACAAAATGTGGTAACTCATGGATTATATGTAAAGCATATGCAAAGCACTATATAAACACGTTCAAAATGGGCCAGAAGGGCAGAGAAACATTTACGGTTTTAGTCTGAAAAAGCTCCACTTGTATCTTTCTGTAACATTTCAAAAGACAATATTTTTTAAATTGACTTTAACTTGGAAAAGGCAGTATTTTACCAAGGACTTATACAGAATGCAAATATGAACTCAAACCGTAATTCTCTTAGAGAGTTAGAGATAATGGACACGTTGCAGAATCCATAATGACTGTCACCATTTTGCACACCTTCCTTAGCAACCGTTTATACAAAAAATGTTGGCATTTCACGCATTCCCGTAAAAGGCAACCAGTCAAGAAATAGAACTTACAAGCAGTTAGTGACCTATTTAATATCACATAATTCAGAAGACACAAGGAAGTCTAGAGGCTGTTTAATAAACAGTGGGAATTTGATACCTAATGGTAAAATTTGGCCAAAACATCTATGATTGGGGCCAGAGCAGGGGGAGAGAACAAAAACAGAAACACACACTTACACATTGTAAAGTCTCAGTTTGACTTTATGAAGACAGAATATCCAAATATCACTGATACATGAAGAAAAATTTCCTGCCCTGACCATCCCACCTACTGAATAGCAATTAACAAGTTTTGGTGAATATCATACTTATTTCTGGTACTGTAATGTACAATAATAAAATGCTATAATACACAATTTTTATTACACTAAAACTCTAAATATTTGTTCTGTAATTTCTGCTGTATTAATTATATTACTTATAAATGAGATGAAATTTGGTTCAGAATTATATCCCATTTTTACATAGCATAACTACTTATTATTTATTCAATTGTAAATCCTCGAATATATATGGACAAAAAAATGAGATCATGAAATTTAAGATCCAATTTCAAATAACATTTTTAATCAAGTAGGACATTATTATTGCTACTTTAATAGTTAATTAGAAATGGATTTTATTTTATTTCTAATTTTTAACATTTAAGACTTGCGTCAGATTAAGAATGGCTAGTAGGCCAGGCACAGTGGCTCACGCCTGTAATCCTGGCACTCTGGGAGGCCGAGGCAGGAGGATTGCTTGAGCTCAGGAGTTCACGACCAGCCTGAGCAAGAATGAGACCCCATCTCTATTAAAAATAGAAGAAATTAGCCAGGTGTAGTTTCACACGCCTGTAGTCCCACCTACTCAGGAGCCTGAGGCAAAAGGATCACTTGAGCCCAGGAGTTTGAGGTTGCTGTGAGCTATGGTGATGCCACTGCACTGTAGCTGGGGTGACAGAGTGAGACTCTGTCTCAAAAAAAAGAATGGCTAGTAGACTCACTCACATTAATTTCCTCTTCCTCCCAAGAGTCCACTAACATAACAAGAAATGAAAAATGTACAAACCACAAGGGCAATGATAACAAGAGAAACCATCCATGAATAAGAGATTCCAATAAATTTTTGGAAGACAGAAGGCAGATGGGATACAAGTACTGATTTAATAGGGAAGAGGAAGTCAGTTTAAAATACTTACTGATAAAAGGAGGTTATGAACAAGGGAAAAAGCAGAACCTTGGAGAGGATCAGGCTCTGGATGCACCAGCGATGGCAGAACATAAAGACGAGGCTCAGTGCCAAATAGAAATTTGCTGAAAATTAATGTATAGAATTGGCTCCCCACTGTGCCCATGGGCGGAACACTGTTACTCATGCCTCTGACCCTGGGAAGAATTTGAGGGCTTTTCTCCACAGAAATTAAGAAAAACTCAAGATGCAAAAACACGAAGTTTATTGGTTTGTTGGGGCCACCGTAACAAATCACCAGAAGCTGGGTGGTTTAAACAAGAGAAATTTATTTCCTCACAGTTCCGGAGGTTAGAGGTTCAAGATCAGGGTGTCGACAGGGTTGGTTTCTACTGAGGTCTCTCCCCGTGGTTTGCAGATGGCTGTCTTCTCCCTGTATCCTCACCTGGTCTTCCCTCTGTACCCGTCTGTGTCCTAGTCTCCTCTTCCTATAAGCACATCCTGGATGAGGGGCCACCCATATGATCTCATTTTACCTTAATTACCTCTTTAAAGGCCCTATTTCCAAATACAGCCACATTCTGAGGTACTGGGGGTGAGGACGTCGACGTAAGAATTAGGGGCGACAGTTTAGCCTGTCACACCAAATGCAGGAGCCGCAGTGAGCCAGAGGCTGAAAGTGGATTGAGAGCCCGCCCAGAGGCTGGCGGGCCACAGCGCCTGCTCTGCCCCTCGCACAGCACCAGTGGTCGAGGTCCCGACGGGTCAACTGAGGGGCCTCAGTGAAGTGCATCCTGACATTTGCGGAGATCTCTTGGCAAAATGACCTCGCTCATAAATACGTGTGGTCAACCAAAGGCCTTTTGAGGAAAGCTTTCAATGCGAAAGCAGGTGCAATACAAACAACAGAAAATAATGAACCTGGAAGAAACAGAGATAATGCAGGAAACGGGGTAAAACATTAACAACACTTACGTCTTCAGAGAGAAATATGAGGAACAGGAAGGGGATGCCATGAAAGACCATTAAGCATTTAATGGAAAATAATGGTATAACAGTATCGGGAGATCACAACAATGGGAGGTGGAAAGTGATGTAAGAGATAAATCCTAAACTTGAGGAATCAAGAGATAGCAGTAAAGGTACATCATTTGTAATGGCAATAACTTCCAAAAGAAACAGCTAAATTTAAAATATGTTGCCTGCAAGAGAGAGTAGATTGCTATTTTTCATTAAGCTTTTTGATAGCTTAATCTCTTTCTTTTTAACTCTGTGAATATATTACTTTGATTAAATTATTTTAAATTTTTTAAAAAAGGCTTGGAGTAGTCACAACCTTGCTTAAGATAATAGCTATGTTGCTCACAATCCGTGTAGAATAATTTTTGTAAATCTATCAATATTATCTTTGAGCCCTTGGTAAGCCGAATAAATTATTAATATTTTAGGCCGTGTGGAGAAATACAGAGAATTGCAAGCAGTCCATTCCTTCCAAGAAGCTATGGTTTATTCAGGATGACAATATTATAAGGCAGCATATTCCAAATGCTAAGTAAGAGTAACAGACTGGACTGACTTCAGTTCATGAAGGCGGGAGTAGAGCTGAGTGTTGAGAAGAAGCTCGTGGCTAAGGAGAAGGGTGCAGGGGACTCGGGAGGTGAAAGGACGCACACAGGAGCGGAGGCAGGCAGCTCGTATGTGAGTGTGAGGTGAGCAGTAAACCAGGCTAGCAACAGCGTAAAGATCTGTATTGGAAAAGGGAGGAAGTAAGTTTGAAAGGGCAGTCTAGAGAGGCCATGCCAGGAGTGGATTTTATCTGAAATAATTAGTCCGTGAGTATTTTTTATTAAAATGTAGGCAAGATCAGCCTGCTGGTGGTATGTGGCATGCTGTGACCAAAAGATTAAACCAGAGGCCGAGGAGTTAAACGATTATTGCGACATGCCAGCGAGGAGAGGGAAGTGACTTTAACTGCAGCAATGGCAGTGGCAATGGAAGGAAGGAGATTAGAATGTTAAGGATGGAAAAACTTAGAGACCCACAATATTTTCATCTCCAAGGAACATTAAACATTATTTTACCCAAGTTGTCACTGGAAATTTCGAGAATGTCATTATAACAAATCAGAGCCTTTGATCTGCGTGAATTAACTACTGTTACTTTACTAAGTTGATGAGGCAAAGCAAAGAAACTCAACATTTTAGTTGGCATTTAGAGCAGTGGTCCCCAACCTTTTTGGCACCAGGGACTGTTTTCATGGAAGGCTATTTTTCCATGGCCCAGGCGGGGTGGGGGGATGGTTGGTGGGGGCAGCGGATGGTTTCATGATGATTCAAGCACAGCACATTTACTGTGTAGTCAAACCTCTCTGCTAATGATAATCTGTATTTGCAGCTGCTCCCCAGCACTAGCATCACCACCTCAGCTCCAGCTCAGAGCATCAGGCATTAGATTCTCACAAGGAGCACGCAACCTAGATCCTTCACATGCGCAGTTTACAGTAGGGTTCACACTCCTATGAGAGTCTAATGTCACAGCTGATCTAATAGGAGGCGGAGCTCAGGCGGTGATTTGAGTGATGGAGAGCAGCTGTAAATACAGCTGAAGCTTCACTCACTCACCCACTGCTCACCTCCTCCTGTGCAGCCTGGTTCCTAATAGGCCATGGACCTGTACTGGTCTGTGGCCCAGGGGTTGGGGAACACAGATTTAGAGCATCTTTGCAGATAAAAATACAATGTCCATTAGGCATTCTGAAATGTGAAATACCTAGAAAAGTAACTTATGGATGCTTATCACTGCTTTTCTAAACCCCAGGGAGACTCCCAAGTCGGAAACCACTGACTGAACCCAGAATGTCTTCATTTATACATGAAGAAACTTAATCTGATGCATCCCAAACATCTTTTAAGTTATTATCAGAAGAGAATCAAAACAAGCCTCTTGCATCTTGTTGAAATTTACTTAAATTCTGCTGAGAATTAATAGGACTTGGTATTTGACTAGTAGCACTTTTAGTGAACAACTAAGTCATTTGAAAAGCAAATAAAGGTCCCCTCATTTATCTTTTATTTAAGACTGGCTTTTCCATTAGTAAAGGTTTACTCTTAAAACAAGGTAAACCATTATTTCTGGGTTAAAATTGGCTCCTAAAACCACCACCTGGACACTTTCTTCTAACATTGATTTCTCAGCTACTACTTCTTATCCTACTGTTTTAAACAAAAGCAGGCATTACTATTTCTTGATCCATTATGACATAACGGCACATTAACAATCATATTGTTTAAAGGTTCCATTGTTATGCACATATATAAATGGGGCTTTCACAGGCTCAAGGTTTAAATACCTGTTATTCCACTCTATGACATTTTTTTCTTCCATAAATCTGCAAATACAGTGTCACAAATGTTGGGTATTAATTGCTTATTCAGACTAACCCCACTGGTCTATGTAGTGACATGCATATTTGACGGTACAAGTCAAGCTGCTAGATTAACAGATGTTTATCATTAAAGGGAAGGAAAAGTGAAGCAATAATCTCAGCATCTCTGTCCCTGTATGTGTTCAATGTTAAATGCTACATTTAGGGAGCAAATTGATGTGTGCATTATCTTGTGAATTATCCCCACCCCAAGCATGCTGTCTCTCTGTCAGCAAGCTATTCTCAGCATTCAGGCAGAGCCTTTGCCATCAAATCTCTAACATCTAAGTAACTGAAAGCCATGTAAAAGATCCTGGATCTTACCTTTCTTTTTTTGCATTAAGCATTCCTTGTGTATGGGAAACTACAATAATTTAGAATGAAATGTGGGAGAAATACTTGTTAAATCTTGTCAGTTTCATAAAGCCTGACATTTAAGAGAACTATTATGCACTACTGAAAACAGTGTGGGAAGGATGAGCTCTATTAAAAAAAAAAAAAAAAAAAAACAACTTGATTACAGCCTTGAACTTTCTCCACTTGGCCAAAGGGGGAATGTGACATCCTAAGGCTTTTTCAGCAGGGTGGCTGGAAATGTTGCTGTTGCAATGGACAGGCTGAGTCACAGATCGGAAATTAAGGAAACAAATTCAGAATATTAGGGAATGTGGAGGAAGGTAGAAGAGAAGAATGGGAGACTGGCTTGAAGTGGAGCTAGGCCCTGGAATACAGACTGTCCCATGTGGAACATAGAAGGCTTGGTGGTAACCAAATAGCGTAATTAAGGATCTGTGAAGCCTATGGCATTGAGTATAGTAACTGACTTATTTGTGACTAACTAGAAGCCTGAATTACAAGGGACCATAGTTGGGGGCCCTGTGAGATATTAAGCTGGATATCCCAAGGATGACTTTCTGGTTCTAAGGGGAGACAGCAGAATTACTTTGATGTGATACGCTACTGCTACAAGTGAAGACTACGTCTGCCTGAGAGAAGAAAATGGTGGAGATAGGGAGGGAATAGTAACATATTTGAAAGCGTAGAGGGGCAGGGTGCAGTGGCTAATACCTGTAATCCCAGCACTTTGGGAGGCTGGGGTGGGAAGATTGCTTAAGGCCAGGAGTTCAAGAACAGGATGAATCTATGGCTACCATAAGAGCAGTTTTAGATGTTCAACTAATGGGTGAATGAACACATGAATAGATGCTACAGAAAAGATACTGAAGAACCAGATCATAAGAAATAGATAATAATCATAACTAGTATCTGTAAAATATGTTCCAGGTGCAAACACAATACATGGATTATGGATTATTTTCATCGGGTAGGAACTATTAATACAATCATCTCCATTTTACACCTTCAGAAACTGAGATGGATGTTTTCCAGAGCCACACAGCTGGTGTGACTTCAGAGCTTGTGCATTTAACTCCTTCATTACACCAAATGCTCAGGAATGAGGAAGGTGAAATAAATGGGGTAAAACAAATATTGATAACCACTGATCCTGAGTCATTTCTAGCTTCATTGAGTGGCTTTGTTTTCCTTTTAGAAGATAGAATTAACAGCTGCATTTCCCTCCTTCTAAAAGGACAGGCATGTAGACTCCAACATGGTCCTTAAATAAAAATTAGAAATTCTGGAATCTTTCAATAATGCAGAGTAGTTGAAACATCCAGATGATTCTCATTTTTTAATCCCTGTTTGCTGATGATATAATCTTATATCTAGAAAACCTAAAGACTCTATCAAAAATTCTTAGATTTGATAAATGGATTCAGTAAAGTTTTCAGGATACAAAATCAGTGTACAAAAATCAGTAGTGTTTCTATACACCAATAATGATATAGCTGAGAAAAAAATCAAGAAGGCAATCCCATTTACAATAGCTACCAAAAAATAAAATATATAGAAACAAATTTAACCAGATGGTAAAAGATCTGGGCAAGAAAAACTGTAAAACACTGATGAATTAAATTATAGATGACACAAATGGAAAAACGTCCCATGCTAATGGATCAGAAGAATTAATATCATTAAAATGACCATACTGCCCAAAGCAGTCTACAGATTCAATGTAATCCCTACTGAAATGCCAATGCCATTTTTCACAGAATTAGAAAAAACAATCGTAAAATTCATATGGAACCAAAAAAGAGCCTAAATATCCAAAGCAATCCTGAGCAAAAACAACAAAGCTGGAGGCATCACATTACCTGACTCAAATTATATTATAAAGCTGTACTAATCAAAACAGCATGGTACTGGCATAAAAGTAGACACATAGATCAATGGAACAGAATAGAGAACCCAGAAATAAAGCCACGTATTTACAGCCAACTGAATTTTGACAAAGCTAACAAGAACGTACATTGGGAAGAGGACACCCTATTCAATAAATGGTGCTTGGAAAATTGGATATCCGTATGCAGAAGAGTGCAACTAGACCCCTGTCCTCTCACCATATACAGAAATTAACTCAAGATGGATTAAAGACCTAAATGTAAGACCTGAAATTGTAAAAATACTAGAAGAAAATCTAGGGAAAACTCTTCTTGACATTGGTCTAGGCAAAGAATTTATGACTAACACCTCAAGAGCACAGGCAACAAAAACAAAATTAGACAAAAGACGTTTAATTAAACTAAAAAGCTTCTGCACAGTAACAGAAATAATCTACAGAGTGAAGACACAACCTATTTGCAAATATTTGCAAACTATTCATCCAAGAGGGGACTAATATCCAAAATATACAAGGAATGCAAACAACTAAAAATAGAACTACAGTTCAATCCAGCAATCCCACTGCTGGGTATCTACCCAAAGGAAAAGAAATAAATTTATCAAAAAAATACCTGCACACATATGTTTAGCACAGCACAATTCACAATAGCAAAGACAGGGAATCAACCTAAGTGTCCATCAACAGATGAATGGATAAATAAAATGGGTGTGTGTATATATATATATATTCTATACATATATATAATAGAATACTATTCAGCCATAAAAAAGAATGAAATTATGTCTTTTGCAGCAACATGGATGGAACTGATGGTCATTATCTTAAGTGAAACATGCCAAAGAAAGACAAATATCACATGTTATCATTCATAAGTGGATGCTAAAAATTGTGTTTGCATGCATATAAAGAGTGGAATGATTCGTAACAGAGATTCAGAAGAATGAAGAGGTGGAAAGGGGGAGGGTGATGAGAAATTCGTTAATGGGTATAATGTATGTTATTCACGTGATGGATACGCTAAAAACCCTGACTTGATCACTACACAATCTATGCATGTAACAAAATCGCACATGTATCCCATAAATTTGTACTAGTTAACTAATTAGTTGTTTATGTTTAGGCCTACCTGTAGCGTAAAATATGCTATGAGTATTATTGGAAGGTATGAGACGAAAACAGATGTTAATATTTCAGTATTCCTCCAAAGCACAAGTTTTCAAACTCAAAATCTCCTGAATAAAATGTGGAAAAGCCTCTGATACATTTATGGTCTTTCTAATGAGTTGCTTAGCTCTTCTGTGGGGTAATTATTAATTGGTTCTATGCTATAAGTGAGATTACTGACTTAAAGGTTAAGCCAAAATCCCTCTGTAATTTGCTTAATATATTAAAGAAAAAATTAAAATAATACACTTTCAATGAATGCTAATATTGTCTTAAAGTGAGATTAGTATCTGGCTACTTACAAATATTTAAAAGTTATATATCTGAATTTTAAAAAGAGAACCTATATTGATTTCTCTTTAGTATATACTCAGGGGATGATGTTCAGCTCTCCCGGCTGTCATTAAGCTGTGTTAATTATGAGTGGGCAAACACAGAATCTGAATCTGCACATTCACAACGAATGGTTCTTACTCTTGTGACAAGACAGCTAAGTAGGTCAGGATTTTTTGTCAAAAGGAAATGGCCTTTTGGTGGCCAAAGGAATGACTGTTTTTTATAATCCATGGAAACCTATTCTGGTTATCCAGGATTCGTATCATTACTGTAGTTTCTCATTCCAAATTCAACACTTTGCCCACAGTCTCTCATTTTGCCCTTCCAACCAGGAAATAGTGGTGGGATTTCCTTTTAAACATTTTAAAACTCAGAAAAGCATTTTCCGATACTATAGTTATTACCAGCTTTCAGGGTAAATACAGAAATCCACCCTAGTTCTTAGGGCATGATTTCTGTGATATACTTCTTTTTGAGGCAAAACCATCGAGAAAGGAGTTTATCCATTTACTTACTTGCAGAGCAGCTCCTTTAGGTCAGTGACTGTGCTTGGTCCGAAAGAGATCGCAGAAAAGCGAAAGCCAGGCACAGACTGGCAATTTGTTGCTATTGTGGCTTTTGTTTCTTTTATCATTGTTGTAATGGTATTGATAAAATAAACATAAACCAAGGGGATTTTTAAAAAGAAGAAGCAATGATGAGACCTAAGAAATTATCAGAAAGAGATGTAAATCATTTGGAACTTAAAAAAATTTATCCCACCTTTAATATATCCAGAAAATGTGACTCTACATGGACAACCATTTGCCACTGCCCAGTATAGTAATAGGCAACTTTTTTAGATTTACTATGCACCAAGTTCTATACCAATAATGGATGTTCTTGCTTAACCCTTCAGCACCCCACAACCACAATACACTATCATTATCACCTTTTTATAGATAAGGAAAGAAGCTTAGAGAATCAGTAACTCCTTCAGAATGACACCTCCAGGTGATCTACCTCTGTAGTCTTGCTCTAGACCTCATCATTTCCCTCGAGTGTTACCTGTGGTCAAAGGAAAACAATGCATTGTTGTTGATATTATTAAGAAAACAAATTCTCCAGCTGGATGAAAAAATAATTTAGATCTGGTCGTGTGCCTTGTGATTCATAAATTGTTGTCAGATAAAGAAGAGTATCTTTACTAGATCTGGTGGGGCAGACACAAATTCAAACAAGGATCAGGCTCACATGTTCCTTCTCCTGTGACATTTTTGTTTATCTTCACCCCCACCCACTCCAGACATCCTTCTTAATCCTCCCCTCTCTGAGACCGATTAATCCTTCTTTCTCCTTTGATCTCCTACTGTACTTTTCTATATAGCCCTGTGATAGCCCTTATTCTGTATTAAGGTTAAGTGAACATCTCCCTCACTGGATTGTGAACTCTTTTTGGGCAAGAGTCCTATTTTATTGAACACTGAACCCCCAGTGCATGGCACATGGTAGGTGTGCAATAATTGTTTCTAAATGAATTAATTAATAGAAGCTTCCACACATTTAATAGTATCATTGTCTCACTCATCTTTAATGGAAGTTCCTTCCTACTTGGACAGGGAGAGGACATTCCTAAGAGGTGAAAACATAATCTAGTATATGATACTGGAGTAAAACACCTTTGCATACTACCCACAACAAATGTTAGGTGCTCAAAAAATATTGGTTGAGTCACAACAAACTATTAGAAACTTCCAGTAAGCCTACAAATACAAGAATTTGCTGGGAAATTTACTGAGAAACTGATGTGACTCACAAAGCTTTTAAGAGATGCAGGACCTAATAATACCCAGGATAAGAGGCCTTTAAGTCTGGATTCCCCTCAATAATATTCCATTCATCCACTGCTGGAGGAAAAGAAGTAAATATGAGGGCTCCCCTGTCCCTCAACTGTTCCTACAGTGAAGCTTGAAGTGTGAGGAGAGAGGACACTTTGGGAGAGTTCAGAGCATGATGCTGATCTCCTACACTGCTGATAGATTCTCTTTTTTTAGGATAAGAATGGAGCTTTGGAAAAAAAAAAAAAAGAATCCTGCAAAATATGATAAATTTTCTAGGTGTCCTATGATGTCACTTTGTCATTTTTTAAAAGCTGATTTATTGCCTTTGTTTTTGTGTGATCAAGGTTGCCTCATTCTACAAAGCCTGAAGGTTGCATTTGAAATTGGCATTAATTTTGTTTTTCTCAGGCTTAGCTTTTTTGCCTCGAGGCTTCTAACAAATTCTAGTTGCCTTCCATCTCTATTATCGACCACGTACAGATAATACCTCTCATGACCACGTAGCATCTTTCCTGTAAAAATCTGAAGGAGTCTGTTGCTTTGCAAATACTGTATACCCTTTGTACCTTGGGTGAGATTATCAGTTCCAATCCCCTTTAGGAAGAGCCTGACCGTGCCCGTGGTTGCAGAGGTGAAAATTTAAAAAAGAAGCCAGCTTGGCTTGCAGCAGCACAGAGGCTAGGGGCCTCTTCAGATGCTGTGCTCACTTTGTCTTGGAGTGCAGTCACACCTTCGTAGAACAGAATCTCTCATTGCTAATGTCTTTGAGAAGCTGGGAAGGATTTTTTCCAAGTACTTCAGCATATCTAACAACAAAAAGGATGGAGGCATAATTAAACAAAAAATGACCTCAAACCAGTAAAAGTGATAGAGAAAGTGGAGCCAGGATACACATAAACAAGTTTCCATACGGTGAAATAGAGGCATTTTCTTTTTTTCTTTTCTTTTTTTTTTTTTTTTTGAGACAGGATCTCTGTCACCTGGGCTGGAGTACAGTGGTTTCATGATAGCTAACTCACTGCAACCTCAAACTCCTGGGCTCAAGTGATCCTCCTGTCTCAGCCTCCCAAGTAGCTGGGACTACAGGCACATGCCACCACATCCAGCTCATTTTTCTGTGTTTTGTAGAGACAAGGTCTCACTCTTGCTCAGGCTGGGCTTGAACTCCTGGCCTTAAGCAATCCTTCCTTCTCAGCCTCCCAGAGTGCTAGGATTCTAGGCATAAGCTACTACGCCCAGCCCATATTCATCATCTGTATCCCTGGACTCTTCTTCTTCCTCTCTACCAGCCCAACTCAACTGCTACCTGAAGGATCCATCAATACCATACTCACAATCAACACTGGGCTACGCACAAATCTCAATTTGCTGAGTATATTAGTTGGTTGCGTGATACATGACCGGTGGAATTATTTTTCTATATCATCCACTTTAGGTCAAGTCAACAAATAAAATGTAGATACGGATGGCAAGTAACCTCTTTTTCTACATGTTGCTTCATGTCAAAGCTCAAACCACTTCAGCAGAGGAGTAAGAATAACTATCCTTATGGTTGAGTCAGCTAAATCCACAGAAAACCTTAGCATCAGAAGCATTTATAAGGATTTTTTAATCCATTTGCCTACTAATTTTCTTCCTCTGCCCATGGATCTAAATGCAAATTCCATTATTATAAATCTTATTTCCATTCTCATAATTTTCTTTTTCTCTTCTGCTTTGTTTATATTGTCCTAAAGCTTGGGAAAAAATTGCTCAGTTATCCAAAGGGCCCAGTGGTTATTAAGTTGTTAAATAATCCTCCGTTCTGTTTTCATTCTGTGATGTCTTTTTACCATCGAGTCTGTCACGGCCATCTTGCTGATAAGTTAATTATTCTGAAACAAAGACCAGTTTGGTTTTTTGGGAACTGGGTACAAACAACATTATCACAAAGTACTAGACCTGAGGATAGTGAGTAGAGGAAAAAATGAGGATCGTTGTTTAAAGGCTCTGAATTTGGAAGTGACCCTCAAGCTAAAAATAGAGAGGAAAAATAAATGAATGTGGGATAACTAAGAACATAGGATGTGTTCCTCCCAGAGCTAAAATAGCTTAGTTCTAAGAGCCTGAGTTCTTATCCACGCCATGTTCTCCCCTGTATGACCTCAAGTAAGTACTTCCCTCTCTAAGCCAACTATTTCCTCGGGAAAGTGTTACCTTAGGGTTGTTCTGGGATTTATTTGAGATGTTTGCAAAGTGCTTTGCCTGTTGTCTAACATACAGTAAGTGCTTAATAAGTGGTAACTACTGTTATGCCCATGAGCTCACCTGTCACGTTCCTGTGTGCCCAACACAGCACCCACTCACTGCAAACACAGGGCTGGGAATTTCTAATAGACAGTAGTCAGCCACCAGATTTAAAAATTACAGGAAGGCCTTCAGATAACTTCAGGAAGCAAGAAAGAGCATCATCCATCTCTTCTCAGAAGGAGAGTCCCAGAATTTTAAGGGAGAGGCACCCTCATTTTCTTCAAAGAAATTATGCCTTTTGTACCTTCATTCTCTTTCCCTGCTGTTCCTCTCCCTGGAACACCCTTCCTTTCTTTTTTCATTTGCTTAGTCTCACTTTTTAAGAACCTGACTCATGCACAGCTTCCTCAGGAACTGTTGTCTGGCGATCCCCGCACCCCACAGTCACACTTACCCACCACCGTGCCCCCAGGACCCCCCGTGCACGCCCCCATCCCAGCCCTTCCCACGTTGAACCGTTAGGAATGATTTACTCATCAGCCTCTCGGCGCTGACCTTAAACTCCATGAGGGCAGATCCATTGCCATATTTACTGAATTAGATTAAATTATTTCCCCAAAGTCATACTTACTTTGTGTCCACTTCTCCAACAGGGGGAAACATTAGCACAACTCTTCTGGCAGCTGGTTTTCTATCCAGAATGATTGTTCACTATTCCAATAAAATATGTTTGTGGAAATGTTAAGTCTCTCAGTGCTGGCAACATTGAATGGAGTATATTAACTAAAAAGAAATTTAAAATCTGAACCCTTTTTGTACTTCGTTAGTGATATCTTTCATCACATGTCATGTGTTGCTGTTGCAAGATGCATTTCCCTTAGTTTTCCATTTTCTAAGCTAGTCCTTTTGATTCCATTTGATCTCCATTGAATCTTCCACATAATTATGAACTGGCCATATTTGGCCATAGTACTTAAAGTCAACATTGCAGGAGACAAAACTTTAAAAATAAAAGGATGAATCATGTCAACTAAAAAAAATTAATAATAAAAGGAAAGAGAAGAAAAAAATAAAAGAAAACAGAATGAGCCTGATCTTCCTAGGGCCTAAATTAGCCCCTAGTCACACATCTGGTGCTTAAGCAGCGCAGTGGTCTTTTCAGGGTTTCAGGGTACCACTTAGGGCTCTGTAGCAGGGAGACACTTGAGCTTTAGAAATAATGGAGCCTGTAATTAGGAGAGGTACCAAATGTCACATGAGGCTGAAACTTGACTTCTGATGTTCTAACTAATTTCTTTAGTTTGGAAGCTTTCTTGGCAAAGGTTTAAATCTTTCTCCCACTACTTTGTAGTTTTGTGAAGCCTCAAATTGCTGGAACACTGGGGGGAGAGAAGAAGAGAAAATAAAAAGGGGAAAAGGGTATTTTAATTAATTTAATTTTCTGGTTGATTCATTTTGATGAGTATTTGTTGTCTAACTGCTAAGCTCAGAATGCTGCAAGGTGCAGTAGAGAAAAAACAGGAAATGCACAGTCTAATTCTTGTCTACAGTGAGCGTATCTTTTCTTCATTTTCTCCTTTTAATCCTTTCTTTACCAAGTCATTTCACTGGTGCTTTAATAAATACAGAAAAGCTAACATGATTTAATCTTCCTTCCATGTGTCTCCAGGGCCCTGTGTTATACCTGACACAAAGTAGGTGTTCAATCTATCTTTGTTGCATTAGATCACATCATGTAGGTGGTACAAGAGATTGGAAACAATCTACATTGATCGTGAGACACGTTCTAAAAGTTTATTTATTTGACAAAATCTATTATATAACTCTATTTTCTGGCCTACAGATCAATTTCTTAGTTAACTTTTGAGTGAGAAGCAATGCATCATCTAGTCAGTACCATCTTGACAAAATCTTAAGTCCTTTCAGCATTTACTAAATATGAGTTTATTTCAGCTGCCTCTATTAGAAGGTATGCAGCTTTCTGCAACAACGTAATTGTAGAAGTGTCCTATCATAGTGCCCGAAAATCAGGGAGCAGAATATTGGGCACTTGACATGCACTCATGATCTGGACATTGGTCAGACTAAGGATGTTTGCTCTGGAGCTGTACCTGAGTCTATAAATTTAAATAATCAGCCGGTACAACCACCCATCCTTCAGACCCTGCTGCCCACCACTGACTTGGATCCTTTACACTCGAGCCCTTTTCTCTCAACAGCAACCTCCTGTATGGCTTAAGACCTAGCCTGTCCATGCTTATGGTAGGCAGTCTGGCTTTGAATCCACCATCCCCTAAAGAGACAACCAGAGCAAGGAGCTCTGGAAAAGGAGTCTAGAATGTGCCCTGGTAGGCAAAGGGGTTGGGGAGAGCCGACACTCCGGCTGGGAGGCAGGAGGGGCCGGCAAGCCGGGACTATGAGGTGGGTGCTGGTGGCTGGAACCCTGGGGCAGAACCAGAGCAGCTTCTGCAGGAAGTGCCAGATCAAAGATGGACCCAGATCAAAAAACGGTTCTCCCACCCCAGAGAGGCTCTCTGAAGGGGGTGGGCCTCCTCTTCCTTTGATTCCAGAAGGCGATCGAATAATGATGAGAGGAGAAATACAGCATCCATGCTAGGTGCCCTCAATCCTCTCCACAAACTAAACGGCACGGTTGTTTGCAGAGAGAAGTTTTAGAAGACCGCTGTGGAGTGCAGCCAGAGTCAGCAATAGACAAAGAGGATGAATGGGCAGTAGCCAGTTTCCCTGTGCACTTGACAGTTTTAAGCTGAAGACCCACCAAGAGAGCCCTACAAGGAGTCTGGAAGTCATCTGCCTCTTGCAGTCAGCGTCACCTGCCCTTTCTCCTCTTGATGCTCCTGGCTAACCTGCAGGGAAGTTCTTCTGCCAACAAGCATAGCCAGCCAGCAGGGTACATGTGTCATGCAGAGAGATAAAGTCACCTACTGTGGCCCCAAAATGGGGAGCGAGATAAAGAATATTTGAGTATATTACATCTGGATGTGGCTTGGCATGGCTTCTGAGGATTCTTGAGGGTCCCTCCTAAGAGTACTTCTAAAAGCCCTGCTTTGTTCTGCAAGTGCCCAGCTGAGATCTAAGGCTGCCTTGATGGAGCTGAGAGCTGATCCTGACAGCCTGGCAGCTGGTGGAGCTCACAGTTTGATGTGAACAGATGTGGATTCAGATCTTGGCTCTGCTACTTACATAACCTTGGACAAGCAAGTTCTTTAATCTCTCTGGGGCTTAGTTTTGGATCTTTAAAATGGGGATAATGACACCCTTTTTAAAATGTTATTGTGGGGATTGAATAAATCCATATAAAATCCAAATTATAAATTACAATTATAAAAACGTATAAAGAAAACCTCCGACGCAGTATGTGGCACATCGTAGTGGCTCAGTAAATGATAATGTTACCTGGTGCTCTGTTTACAGCCCTGTTGTTACTGAGTGCTGACGAAGACTCTGAAAAAATTCTCTGAGCTAATGTAGTAAGAGTAATCAAAATTATCTTGAGCTGGCCTTCTCTTCTAGATTTCTATAGCAGAATTAACCAAAGTCATTATTACGTTGTTAAAGCTTCAAGTTCAGGGAGAATTTTTTTTCTTAAAACGTTTCATAAATATGACAATCTTCTCTGGAATCTCTCTGTTGTGTTGACTTTTTGCCAACAAAATTTTCTAAATACTGCCTATAATCTGAATATCCAATGAACTAAAGATTCTGTACAGAAGTCTGAGAAAATAAGTCTTTCGCCCAAATATCACAGCTTTCAAGTGTTCTGTACTCATCCCTTTGCATAGCAACCATGTCTGGTTTTAGATCTGCCGTCTTGCACGTTTTGCCCTTATTTCATTCTGTTAAGAAATAACGTGTTCCACAGAGCTTGGTTCAGCAGGGCCGAACCACAGGAATCCTCATCAAAACATGGGATTGATCTGGCTTTCTCAGACGGAGTTGTCCCCCTCCCACTTCACTTGCCACATCCACTTAGGCGTTTCTCTCTTTCAGGTTTTGTGATTAATTATGAAGCTTTAGAAACACGGCTCTGCAAAGTAATATCAGCAGTCATTACTCCATTGCTGAAAATACAGATTTTACTCCAGGCACCGTGAATTTTTAAAGTATATTACTATTTTAGTGAAATATACAATTTTTAGATGGAGAAAAACAGTCACTACAAAGAGAACACAAACCCATCAATCTTTGGGAGGGAAGACTCCAAACATATAAAAGAGAAAATTTGAAGGGCCAGTTATTTTCATGTTGGGGGATCTCCAGTCGCAAGCAAGGAATGCCGCTGGTGGGGAGCATGCTTAATTGAAATCCCTCGCATGGAACAAGGGAGGAGTAACAATTTCAAGAAGCTCTTTTGGCGCTTAGAGACTGATGCTTACGGGATATATAAAACTGAAACAATACTAATAACAGAGCCAATTTATTTCTTCCTCAACTGATGAAAAGGGAAAAAAAAAAATGGGAGACAGACCTAAGTTTAATCAAAGGCAGAATCTCGAAAGGGAGATTGAACTGGTACCATCCTTTTTGAGTCCATTTAGGAGGTGTCATAGACCTAATATCATTAGTTATGTGGAAAGCCCTGTCTCTGTGGAGAAGATTTGGGCAGCCTATCGCAGTCTGAAAATCAGAGCCAAAAGAAAACAAAAACAAAAACTCATTTCTGCTGTTAAAAATGCAAACCATGATTGTCATTTTCTCCTCAGATGGTGCATAATTCTACTCTCTCTACTGTAATTTCCTTTCCTAATCTAGATATATTTTGTACGCTTTTGAAAGCTGTTACGGCATTTGTTATTTAAATTAAAATGTGTTGTGAGTGAACTACAGGGAATTTGGTAAGCATTTCATTTTGAAATTTCCAGTTGACCTCCCCAGCCCTCTCACATTAAATGACATAAAACAGATTATGCAGACCATGTGCTCCGTGTTCTGTCCCTCAGAACAAGAAAAGGGTCTTCTTCAGGTTGCTAGACATTAAATAACAAAAGATAAAGTGCCCCATCCACTCACAGAATTTCCGAGTTGGAAACAACTTTGGACATCATCTGGTCTACTGCCATGCAATTACACCTCCCTGGATCTTCTTCTACCCTTGGGATGTAAACAGGTTTTTATTCCTAGGAACCCTGGTCACTCTTCGCCTGTGCTCCCCTGCAGCTCTAACACTTCTGCTCTCCTTTGCATTTTGAAGTTAACAGCCCAGGTGCTTGTAGCTCAAAACCTTTTTCTTTACAACAAAACAAAACATCACTGCTTGAGCTTCAAAACACTTTTTAGTAATCTTAAAGCCAAGAACGCCTTGGTGTGTATTGGGGCTTTGCAACTTTGGCGCTACTGACACGGGGTAAGTCTTTGTTGTGAGGGGGGCTGTGTACTGCAGGCTCTGGGCTGTGCAGCAGCATCCCTGGCAAGTAGCCTCTCCACGCCCTGCAAGTGCAGCAACCAAAAATGTCTCCTGACATTGTCGAATTTCTGTGGGGGGTGTCGGGAATCACTCCTGGTTGAGAACCATTGACATATGGTTTGTTCAAAACATACAATAAATAAAATGCTTGATGATTTAAAAGCCCGTTCTCCCTTCACCATACACACAGCCTCTCCAACACTGAAAGTCATCATTTGGTAAAAATTTTTGCCAATTTAAGTGTAAATTATGATAATATTCTCTCATAATGCTCTCTAGGGTTCCCATGTCATGATGTTTGCCAAAAGAATGGCAAGAAGAGTCCCAGGTTGTAGAAGTGGGGTGTTGTAGAAAATGAAGAAGCGTGATTTAATTCTCTGGCCCTGATGTGAGAGTATCGCCTCGGCAACATCTGCGTAATACCAGAGTTGAGGTGACCGTGTGAATATTGTCTTCATTCCTCATGGCTCCGTGTTTGTCCAGAAGCTTAGGCAGTCGGTTGAAGAGTCTCCCTAGCACATAATAGTTACTCAACAAATGTTCGTTGAATGATTTCATGAATTGTACTTTACCTTTGCCTCTTGGATTGGACGATCAGGTGCTTTTGTCTGAGCTGGAACTAAAAATATCCTTGCTCAAATCAGCTGGAGAATGTAAGATCTCCTAGAAAGCCTCAAGGTTTCTTGTATTCCCCACTCCACACCCCCAAGTTTAAAAAAAAAAAGTGTGTGTGTGTGTGTGTGTGTGTGTGTGTGTGTGTGTGTTTGTGAGAGGGAGCGAGAGAGAGAATGAGAGGGAGAGAGCACGTACGTGTGCAGTACAGAAGCAAAGATCTATCGGACATACTCCCTCAGCCCCAGGGACTCGAATAGAGAAGAAAAAGAAGGACTACAATTTGTATCAGGCTCTCCAATGATGTGTTAAATAGACCATCTCTTTATTCCTCACAACAATCTCTTAAGGTGAGTATTATCACCTCCCTTGTATAGATGCTAAGAAATGAGTGGCTCGAAGTCAGACAGCTGCAACACCAGGGGAGAGCAGAAATTCAGATCAGGTGCTAGCTGAGCTTTAAACTGTGTGAGACCAGTGTACAAGCCTCCCCTGACTCACATGGCCCCGTGTGCCCCCCTTGGCCTTGGCTGCTTCTCGAATGGAAAGCCCTGTCCACCACCGCCCCGACCATCATTGCATCCCCTAATGTCGCCGATGGCCCCAGCCAGCCTCTTCAGGGTGAGGGCAGGGCCTCGCCATCCCCACGTGGTGGGAGCCGCTGCAGAGCCAGCACCCAGACCCAGCCAGACCAGAGGCTCCTTTCAGCACTGCTAGATTCAGATGCTGTGCAGCTCGCGGGGGCATGGGCTCTGGCTTCCCAGCGGCCTCTCAGAGAGGCTGGGCAGCACAGCTCCTCACAGCGGGAGCTGGGACCAGTGACAGACAGGAGGCTGAAGGGAGCCAGCAGATGAATTCCTCTCCCTCCCTCCTCCTGAGGAGGACTGTCCTGAGATGTCGTCGTTCTATTTAGCGTTTCTGGAAACCAAGCCACTGGCTGTGTCTTCTCCTGAAGCTGGGGCCCCGCTCAGTAACATTTCCCTTCTCCTTTACCTCACTTCCCCGTTTCCCTCACACTTCCTGCCACCCCCACACACACACACATCCCGATAAAATGTTAACTTACGAGTTTTGCTTTCGTCTCCATTTTCTAGGGACTCCTGGCTTAACATAAACTTATATTCTTTTATTTATAAAATGACAACGCTGAAACCCATCCCTCAAAAGTCCAAGAAAAAAATAACAACAAAACCTCCCTTAGTAGATACTACCCTGTCCTGACGATCACTAATATCTTAAAAGAAAAAAATGGCCACAGTATATGGGTGTGAAAAGCAGCGCACTGAGGTGGCACTAATTGTTCCTTTTGTGGCCACCTTGTATCTGCCCTAACCACCACCTGGTTTTCTCCCCTTGCTCACAGACAAACGGGCTGTGTTAACACTCACTGGAGCAGAAGGGATATATTTGTCTTACTGTAATGATCATATGCCACCTGGTAGGATGGAAAGTGTTAGTCATCCCAAGTTCAAGTCCTAGCTCTTCTGCTGATTAGCCGTGTAACTTGAGAAAGTCATATCTCTGGGCAGATATTTACGCACTCGTGAAGTAGAAATAAGACTCTCTACCTCACCTTTCCCGCGGGTGGGTGTGACATAGTGAGAGCACTTGGCAGCATTATACATACGTGCTTTGACTGTATAAAGGGAGGCGAGGAAATAACTTCCTAACTTAGGTTCCCCAAATTTCCCTCACTATATTTCCCAAATAATGAAATGCTTCAGTAGGAAAATAGAAAGGAATAAATCACTTAAATCCTCTGAAACATCTCCAAGATATTAATAACTAAGATTAAAAGTAAAAGGGTTGAGACTTCCACTCCTGACCAAGATGGAATAAAAGAGACTGGATTTTCCCTCCCATGTAAAACAATTGAAAATATAATCAGAAAAAAAATCTATTTATAAAAACAGTTTTCAGGACATTGGATGTCAAACAACAAAGTGATTCCTGGGAGAAGGGAAACAGATGCAGTGAGCCCTAGGATTGCTTCAGCCGACTCCCTGGGGAGTTCCCCGGCTGCAGTGCAGGGAAAAGAAGACCCTGGGAGGTTGGTGGACACCGTGAGTTCAGGAGATGGAGCTGAGCGCAAGAAACCCAGGTGGCCGGAGTTCTCAGGACAAAAGTATCAGAGATGAGCGAGATGCACAGAGAACTCTGGAGATAATGCAGAGGATGTCCCTCCAGTGTTCAGGAGGGTGCTCAGTGCATGTGTGTGAGGAAATTACCTGAAGCTGAGAAAAGAACCACCCAAAGAGATTAGAGGGAACGGCACCTGTCCACACTAGGCTTGGAATGGTGCCTGTGTCCTCCAGCCAGACCTGGAAACCTCTTTATTCACAAGGGATTGGAGAGAGTCTTGCCTCAACAGTGGGGAAAAAATTAGCCCTAAACTAAACGCTGCTCTGGTCCACCCCAACAGATCTTAAAAGAAGACCTGAAAGATCAAACTGTTTCCAAGTAACTAAACTACATTCCAGAACAAAGCTCAAGAATATTTATAAAAATACAAAATACCCAACACCCAACAAGGTCAAATTGCCGTTACCCAGCCTCAATAAAAAATTACCAGGCATGCAAGAAACAGGAAAATATGCCCATAATGAGGTGGAAAATCAATCAAAACTAACTCAGAAGTGACACAAATGTTAAAATTAGTAGGGAAGGACATTAAAACAGTTATTATGATTGTATTTCAGAGGTTCTAAAACTTAAATAGAGACATGGAAGATTTAGGGGGGGCGGAAAGTCAAATGAAATGTCTAGACATGAAAACTACAATGTCTGAGATGAAAGATCCAGGATGGGATCAACAGTGTGTTTATACAATGGAATACTACTGAGTAATGAAAAGGAATGAACTGTGGATATAACAACATCGATGAATCTCAAGATAGTTGTGCTGAGTAAAAGAACCCAGACAGAAAAGATTGCATGCTGTACTATTCACTTTATATAAAATTCTGGAAAATGCAAAATATAGTTACAGAAAGCAGATCAGCAGTTACCTGGGGAGAGTAGAAGGAAAAGGGATTCCAAAAGGGCATGAGGAGACTTTGGGGGGTGATGGATGTGTCAACTATTTTTATTTTCATAATGGTTTCACAGGTGTATACATATGTCAAGACATATAATTTGTATACTCTAAATATGTGTGCTTCATCGCATATCAGTTATAACCTAGTAAAGCTATTTTTGAAAGCTAAAGAGACAGAAAAGTGTTAAACCACTGAACAACTTGGAAAATAGAGACTTCATAAATATAACCACAAGTTATTTTAAAATATTTTAAATTTTATAAATTTTGAAGAATGGTAAAATAAACATTTAAATCTGTAATTTTTGCTACATCTAAATCTATAGTGTCCCTATACTATATCTATAATATAGTATCTATAGTATCTAATGTAGTGTCTAAAATTTGGTTTGGGGGTTCTTCTTTTTTTAGCAATAAATTGGAAAGTCTTTCCTCCTATTGTTTAGAACTATATATTTTCATGTTTTTTTAATTAGAAAAACTAAGTCAGAAAGCCACATGGTAAATTTCAGTTGTTTTTTCTAGAACTTGTTTCATAAATTAAGAAAATGCTATACATTTTTCTTAAACGTAGGTGACTGTACATTTATTGCCTAATATTGTTCACTGTTTGATATGAGGTTTGGGCTGAAAACCCCCCAAATGTCTGATGCTTTCATTCCTGTTGTCCCGCTTCGTTAGAGATACAGTTGTATGATGCATGCTCATTACATTTTGGAATTAACTAATTTATGTACTCTCATGTTCCAAACTTGTCTGTCCTGATTTCCCCCAGTTTGATGCTGACCGAGATGAGGACGAGGTGTTCTATGACATCAGTGTGGCGGTTGACAACAAGTTGTTTCCAAACAAAGAGGCTATGGCAGGTAAGTCACTGTGTCCTTAGGGCAAACAGTACACCATGATCACCTGCCAAGTGTCTGGGGCTTTGTATTAATGAATGAAGCTCAACAGAGTGCTGTAAGGTTATAAGGATGACACTGTCCTCAGAGTCTCATGCTTTCTGGTTTAAAAAACAAAGGTTTAAAAACAGAAGAGAAGGGCTATAAATCCTTATAGTCACTTATAGTTCCTTATAGTCGCTGCTTTTCTTCCTGTCATTTCACATGTAAATTAACAGGGAGTCACAATGCAACATAGGATCTCTGTTACTATAATAGAAAAAAGACCTAACCCATACTTTGTGCAACAATTAAAAGTTACGATTCCTTCGGAACTCCCTAACTCACACAGGTTTCTCCCATGCTGCCTGGAAAAAGCATTCCTCCAATCTGGAAGTCACCCCCATCCCAACCCACAGCTCCTGATTTGACACTGCCCCTTTCTCTTCCTGAGCACTCTTGCCTGGAACTTTGCCTTTGGACACTGGTGCGGAGAAATCATCCCGCCTGCGAGAGGCAGGACTCAGGTTCTATCTGACCCCCTCCTTCTCCTCTACTCTCTCTGACTCTGGGTCAACTCATTGTCCCACATGGCTTCAGCTGTCAGTTCTATATGCTCGACTCTCCGATCTTAGCCTCAGTCCTGACCTTTCTTCTGAGTTATGGCCTCAAAGGGTAAAGACCAAAAGCTGTAAAGAAAAAGGCTAACACTTAAATTTTTAAAGCACTATTGGAAGCCACTAGAGTAGCTTCAAACAAAGGCAGAATTATAAGAAGGACAAGGTGGTATAGTTTTTCTGGGAAGACCCATAGAGCACAAATAACTCTTGTAAATTCACCTGCCTAATTTTGCGGTGAGATTTACAAAAAGTTAGCCTACTGCAGGAAAGATGGAATATTGAGAGTCACATAAACAAGACTATTGCTACTCTGAAAAATGCTGTAACTCCTGTGTTTTTCAAGTTAATATTTTAGTTAGAACCTGCGTTAAAAATAACTACTTCTAACAACAAATATCTAACTGCTACATGTCCTCAGTTTGCTTCAGTGGAGTGGAGGGGTTGATTTAAGCTCCTTTAGAACTCCTGGCATTTTGTGGCTCACTAACGGCATTTCTCCCCTTCGTAGCCTTGTCCTGCAGTGATGCAACTGTGGTGACTGCTGTGCTGGTAGGAAATCGCCTGCGGGCAGGTGCTGTGTCCTCATTCTCTCGACTTGCCCTTGGCAGAGTGCACAGTGCCTGGCCCAGAGCAGTGGTTTCCAAGTGTCTACTCTTTCCTCTCTCTACCTCCGAGCTTATGAACAGACGAGTCTTACACCGACAGCCTCAGCTTCCACTAGCCCCCTTCGACTCCTGAGACCCCTGAAATCGGGCTTCTGCTCCAGCCTTCAAATCAGCCTGCTTTCTCTATCACAGCCCTTGGTGGGTGCAGTGAGCCTGGGAAAGACTGTGGTAAAGCAGAAGTAGATGGTGCTTCCTCTGTCGGAGGCAGCCGCTATGCAGCTCAGGCCGGCGTTGCATTAAGGAATGGGCCAGTGTTGCTGGGGCCTTCTCTCTCTGGAGAGAAAACAGAAACCTGCTTTTATAGGTGAACTCTCCTGGCTTGCGAATGTTGGCGATTCATTCAGTAAACAAATCATATCTGTGGCCTGTGCTCTGTGAGTTGTCAGCCTCCAGGTTTTGTCCCTCCACTCTTCTCTTCTCTCTGAAGTCTCTCTCTCTTTTTGCAAAATCTCAGCTGCCCCACAGCCCCCGTATCGCCTCGACATGAGTGACTTGCAGTTCTCCTTCTCTCGCCTTAACCTTTCTTCCAAGAGCCAGGCCAGAATGTTCTGGCCCTCACACCCCGCACTGATCATCATTCTTCAGGGGCACTTGGGAATCCAAACCTTCTTCTCTGTTCCTCCTGTACTCATTAAAGGCTCTGTCCCTCCTCATCCCTGGCCCGTCCTGTCTGTCATGAATCCTGTTGCCATCATGGGGATCTTCATAGAATGCAGCTCTAATCATCCTGCCTCCCTGACAAAAAAAGAAAAAGACAAAACCGTCAGTGACTTCTTGTAGTCTGGGAAACCAGTGTCCTTAACATAGCAGAAAGCCCCAGATCCTTAGCTTTCTTACAGCGATCCTGTTACTGCAACATCACCTCCCCCTTACCTGTACTAGCTTCCTCTGGTTCCTTGAATGCCTCAAGTACCTTCCTGCCTCAGGCCCCTTGCGCTTGCTCTTCCTGTTGCTTAGAAATGCCTGGCCCTGTTTGCATCCCTTCACTCTCCCAACTCCATAGCTCCATCCTGCACCTGGCCAGGTCCTACTTTGTGCCTCAGTATAAATGTGATTTCCTCAAGAAGGCTTTCTCAGGCCCCATCCCAAACTAGACAAGGCCCTTGCATACATCCCTGTGACTCCCAAGCATACCAGGTCTTCTTTGGCTCCAGGGTAGAGGGTGTATTTTCTTGACCTCCATACATTTTCTTACATACTGCCTTTCACCTCTGCACCCTTCAAGCTGTATCTGCAGTGTCTCCTCCCCTAGGGAGGCCTCCACTAACACTTCTAGCAGAACTATCTGGATATATCACTCAATCTCCCTGGGCCTCCATTTCCTTATATATAAAAGGGGAATAATAATAGCACCTACCTTATAGGATTGCTATGAAGAGGAAATGGTTTATGTGTGTAAAGCGTGTGTCCGTGACATTGAAAAGGCTATATATGAGTTCACAACTTTACTGAGGATTTGAGGGCTCACAGGGAGGAACCACATCTTACACAACACAACTTTTTCTCCTTTTCCTAGGTCTGCTTCTGCTCTCTTTCTCCCTCCCTCAACCCCTGTCCTAGAGAACTGAAAAATCCGCCCCTCCCCCTTCTCACCCAGAATAGTCTACCAACTATTCCTCAAAGAGTTCGCCTTCTGGTCCCAAATATTGTCAGGATATCGTTCCAAAGAGATATAGTTCTCTTCCTCAAAGAAATTCTGATGTAACTGTCATTAATACTTTCCATGCCTACTGGAATTAGAGCAGGATTCCAGTCCTGATGCAGGTTGAGCACTTATAGGATATACTCAATGTCACAGAGCGAGTGAATGAGAGGGAGATCTATAAAGGTAAATGTAAGTGGCCTTTCGTTCATTTTCAGTCATTCAGTACATGTATTAAAAGCATATAATTTCTAAGTTTTGTTCTTAGATTCAGAGACGAAACACAGCCCTGCCCTCACAATGTAGCTTACAGTTTAATGGAAGAGACAGGACAAGGGGGAGATTGCTTTCCTTTAGAGGGGGCGGTGAAGGTGTTGGAGGAGTTTTATCTGCAGACACCCTGCACTGCTGAAGAAGCCCTGCAATTGCAGGAAGGTCTCCTTATTTGGCACTCAAAATGGGAGGAGGATCTTCCCAAAACTTTAGGTTAAAGATCCACTAGGAGGAAACAAATCTGTAACGTTGTCCCAGAAAGCAGTATAGTTACCTCTGGTATCTCTAAAGTCAATTTGTATCATCTCGCCACTTAAGTTTAAGGAGACAATCTGAAAATGATATTTTTGAAGACCATTCTGCATCTAAAACTAGCGGCGCTTAGTGCTCCCTGTGGGGTTCTGTATTTCAGCTCATACCTTTCTCTGTTATCTATAAAAAAATATTTTTAAATCTGAAAAGAAATTGAGAAATTCAAAATAGGGGCAAATGAAAGCCACACTAATACTTTTTCAAAATGCCCTAATTTTGCTGTCTTTTTTGAGTAACAAGATCATTGCAGTTGTTGTGTGTTAAATCATCCAACAAAAGAAGGCAAAATGTGTACACGTGTCTATATTTACCTCCATATTTTATATGTGAAACCTTGGACTGTTATTAAAGGTCCAATTTTCAGCAAACGAAGCAACCCATGCTAAAAGAAAATGAAAGCCATTCAATCATTATCTGAGCTGGTAATGATATCCTTTGTCTATTGCCTATGTCTATGATATATTATTACTGTTGCCAGGAGCAACGTGTCAAGGAATTCCATCCCTTAATGATACAATAAGATTTCTGTTAAAAGCATTTTATTGGGAAAGCCAATCTCTTCTTCCTTATAAGCATGAGGTTTTCTTTTAAAAAAGATCTTTTCATTCTACCGTTGCCAAAGATAGTTTTCTAATTATCTTCTCTAGTTTCAAATATTAATGCGTATCTGTTAACTGGGTTGATTAAGAGCCCTTTATGTTGTAGTTTTTGAAAACAACTGAAAGAACAGTTTCTAATTAAGTAAGTAGGACACAGGAACTAAAAGCAGCTATATGTTTAATAAAATTTCATGTTCTGATCACGTTGCTCACTCCACATGAATCACTGCATACAGCTGAGGTGAGCGAGTCATTTGAATCCTAGTAGCTATTACCACTTTGACTAGTCAGTGGTAGATAATAACCATATTGTACGAGTAATGAAAGCTAAATAAAATGTGTGTTCTCTTTAATGATGCTGTCAATAGCAGCCACCTAGAAAGGAACATTGATTGTCACCGGCTTGAACGAGCATCCTTAATTCCACATCTGATTCTCCTATTTCGGCAGCCGCCCCTCGACCTGCTTCATCACCAGCCATTCACTGTTCCTCATTTTCTCAGAATGTAGCCTAGGCAGCACGCTCCTCCGCTGCACGGTGCTGTGGGGAAGGAGAGTGTTTGTGACGCCATTTGGACTGCTGCTGCTTAGAACCTGGAGTCAGCAGGGTGTGTTAGAAGAAGTAGGAGCAGCTACCAGTTCTGGTTTTGATCTCAGACACGTTCTGCATGACGTTGGCCAAGTTATTTAACTTCTCTGCATCTCATTTTCCTCTTTTCTAGAATGAGGGGGTGGGATTCTGCGAAATACTGGTTCTAAAATGTCTGTGATCTTACAATGGAAAAATATAAATTTTACTTCTGACATTTTCACTGCCTCACAACAAAATTGCAAACTGAACTTCAAACTGCTCTTTAAGACACTGAAGCATTTTGGCCCCAAGATACAGCTTACAAAATTCTTTCTTTGAAAAATACCAAAAGTACGAAGGTAGAAAAATTATTATATATATAAACCCACTAATTAAAATATATATATGTATAAATTAAAGTTTTCCCAATCACCCCTCTAATCTTTGTTAATAGAATAATGTGTAGTCTTCCCAACTCTGTTCTAGCAACCGCCTGTCAACAATGGACTGAGGAAGGGCTGTTCTGACAATGTGATCGTGTGTCTGGCATTGCCTAGAGTTGTTCCGAACACGTTCATGCAACTCTGGGGCACGTTACGCAACTCTACAATTACTTTTCCAAAATGGTTTGGTGGTTCAAGTATCTCCATTTTGAAAAACTTCATCATCATTTACAAAAAAATAAAGATGCAAATACAATAAACAATGGTATTACTGTTTAGTATTTAATCAATTTGGTAATGGCTAGTACTTTTTCAATTTGGTAGACAGTAGAGATAATGATAAGAGAAGAGAAGAACAAAGTAGAGAAGAGATGAGGAAAGACTGTGAGGACATACCTTGACTTGTTTCGGAACAAAGTATGAAAGCAACATCTCAGGGACAGGTCCATATCTGAGAAGTATATGAAATGCTCGATTTTTTTAAAAAAATCTATCTACACTGAATATCACTCCTTGCATATTCTGACCAAGAATTATTTGCCGGGGCCAAGTTACAAACATGAGATGGTTTATTTTTTCACAAGATACATGACATTTTATGAGCAGTACTGAATTCTGTCTTTCTGGTTAGTTAAGTGATACGTATTTCCCAGCAGAAAAGAATTATTACATGAGAACAATGAGTCAATTGTGCTTGACAGGCCCCACTGTGAAAATTACCAGATTAAATTTGAGCCTTAGGGATTTATGGGTAAGTGAGCTAATATAACCTATAGTACCAAAGGGAAACAGTCTATTAATACGTTAAGTTAACCTGGTTTTTCTCAACTTCAGGGACTAAGGTGACCCAGCATCTTGAGGAAAAACTTCTCAGGTTTTCATGGAGTAAGCAAACTCAACCCTTCCTATTTCTGGAAACCCCTTTCTCTCCTCCCACCCTGTACTTTGCCCACGGTGTTCCTTCTACCTCAATTACTATTGCACATTCTGAAACTGCTTCTCCTCCTGGACAGCCCATGTTCATCCTCACAGTTCAGGCCCATGGATTAGTTGCATATGAAGAATCCTAACTCCACCATCACCTCCACTGCTGGTCAGAGTTAGTAGTTTGCTCTTTTTGGTTTTTGAACCTTGCCATTGACAAATTAGTCTCCTCCACAATATTATCTTCTTCTTACAGGTGGAGACTGTGTCCAGAGTATCTGCAGCCCAAACATTGCACCTGGCAGGTGGGAGGAGTCTAGAAATGTTTATGAATTTAGTGTAACCATAGGACAATATGGAAACCTATTGGGAGATTTTTTTGCTTTAGAAACGTACATAGACAGCCTCCATCAGCTTCTCTCTCCTTTCCTAATCTTAGGTTCAGGTGACCTTGATCCTTCAATGATGTTGGACACAGGAGAGATCATTGATACAGGATCTGATTATGAAGATCAGGTAATTAAAATCTAAAAATACTTCTCTATTTGAATGTTTTTAATTTTAACCTGTGTAACTGTTTTATGAAAATTAGAATTATAAACCCTCATTTTGTGAAATCTTTACAGATAACTGACAACATATTTCATGATAAATCATAGTAGTCTACAGCTTTCATTCATCACATCTGGCTCTTTGGTCCTCCTTTATTCACAGATCCAAAATAGCCGTTAATTAAGGAAAGGTCTGTGGTCGAAAGTTACGTGACATAGAAACAAGGTTCCTTTGCCCAAGAATTTGCTTGTGTCTCTGTCTCTTCCCACTAATAAACCGATACTATTTACTGAGCATCAGCTACAGGTTCAGGGCTCTGCTATTCTATTTCTAACCTTTGGAAGGGAATGATGACTGAGAAAAATGTAGCCAAGAAGTTAAATACATTTTCTGTTTGAATAAAACTGAAGATATTTTTCTGGGTCATTTTCCTCTCAGCAGAAGAACTCTTCCTGCTGCGGGTATTTTAATGATTCCAAATAGTTGGCAGATGATCTAACTCCCTAATTAGGTTTTATTTTTAAAGAAAGGATAATGTCTAAAACTTTCTTCCCCCTTTCATCAGTGCTCCTCAGCAATGGCTGAAAGCCAAGCAAACTTGTTCCTGTAGGCGTTTTTTTTTTTTTTTTCCCTCTCTTCAACTAATATTCCTCACAAATATGGCAAACACATCTGAACAGTGTCCACATGCAACAGCTGGCTGTACATTTCATATGCATATTCGGAAGCTATTTTCTTGATCATTAAGTTTCTTCTATATAGTACAAAGCAAGGAGACAATACTGATAAGTGCTGTAATAGCTACCACATGTTTATAGTAATTTTTAACATTTATTAAGCACATACTACGTGCAAAACATCGTGCTAAGTTCCTTATGTTGACAACACATCTAAGTTCCACATTATCTATAGGAAATAGAAATTATTATATCTACTTCACAGGCAAGAAAATTAAGACTGAAAGAGTAAAATGCTCAGGATAACACAGGTAGTTTCACAGCAGGGATGTAAACTTAGTGCACGTTGCTTAACACCCACAATATACTGCCTCCCATCCTAGCCTCCAAACATAGGCCACGCAGTGATACATTTCGGGAGTCTTTTCACTTGCTGACCTGCAAGGCCACAGCAGAAGCAAATGCCAAAGAACCACTCATGATCTAATATTACAGACTGCTTAGAAATGAACCATAAGAGGGAAAGCCAGCTGGTTAAATGAATGCAAGGCTCCATGCCCCCAAGAACTAGAAAAAAAACAAAATTCCAAAAGAAATTGAAATATAGGAATATTTAAAATATTCAAAGGGAAGGTCAAAAACCATGAAACAAATAACAGGAACAAAAGAGAAAAAAGAAGCAGAAAGGAAAAGGGAGAAACACGTTCTAGGCACAAAAAATATTGTCATTGAAATAAAAATTCGGTTAACAGGTTGAATAGTAGACTAGACACAGCTAAAAGGAGATTTGCTGATAGAGCAGAGGAAATTGCCTTAGAATAAAACAGAGAGCTAAATAGTTGTCAAACTGAGAAAGAGTTTAGGAAACACTGAGGATAGAATGATTGAGCCAACATATTCTAAAAGGAATTCTGAAGGAAAGAATGGAAAGGGTAGAGAAGAGGCCGTATTTTAACAGATAATAGTTGAGTTATAGAGATTAAAAAAAAGACACGTCCCCACATTGAAGGAGTACATCCAGTCCTGAAGTCCTGAGCAGAATTTTTTTAGGAAATCCTCACCTATTCTTTTTTCATTTAGTTATTCAACTAATATTAATTGAGTACCTACTATATGCCAAGGTTTTTTTAGGCTTTTGGAATATATAATTGTACAACACAAGCAAGGACTCTTGCCACAAGGAGCTTACATCTTAGCGAAGAAGAAATGGTAACCCATAAACATAATAAATTAGTAGATTGTCAGAGATGATAAGCTCTATGAGAAAAGAAAAAGTAGAACAGGGTAAGGGGTTAGGAATGCTGGGGGAGTGGGCAAATTTTAGTATCAAACAGGAAGGTCAGTATTAAATGGGATGGCCTAATTAAAGAAGTGAACAACTTAGCATGTAATGTAAAACATCAGAGCACAGAAGACAAAAATAAAATATTAAAGGTGAAAAAACATTACCAGTCTTTTCAGGAATAACAATTTGGGTGACAACAGATTAAATGAAGGAAGAACTTGCATATATTGAGCAGCTACTATAAACCAGACACTGCGTTTTATGGTTTCCATGCATTATTGCTAATCCTTACAATAACTCAAGAAGGTAGCTCTGCTAATCCTTAATATACAGCTGAGGAAATTGAGGCCCACAAAAGTTAAGTGACTTCCCAAGACCACACAGCTAGCAAATTGTAGAGTCAGGAATTAAACTTTGATCTGCCTGACACCAAAACCCAATTTCTACTTTCACCACTCAAAAAAGCTGTTATCAAGGTCACTGGCAATCTCTTGCCAATGCCAGTTAACACTTTTTAGCTATCTTTCTTGACCTTTGTTGCATTTGACACTGTAAACCGGGAGTCACCATTTTCTGTAAAGAACAGGTAGAAAACATTCTAGGCTTTGTGGGCCATATGGGCTATGTTACAACTATTCAAACTCTGCTGTTGTTGTGCAAAAGCAGCTATAACAATATGTAAACAAACAGGCATGGCTGTGTTCCAGTAAAACTCTATTTATGAATTTTGAAATTTGAATTCCATATAATTTTCATGTGATTTATTTCAGCCATTTGAAAACGTAAAATTCATTCTTAGCTGAGAGGCCATACGAAAATAGACAGCAGGGTGGGTTTGACCTGCAAGCCAGTTTGCTGACCCCTGTCATAAACCCTTCCCCCAGTTCTAAGTGCCTCACATTTATTACCTCATTTTATCCTCAGATAACTATGTAAGATAGATATTATTATTTTCCCGATTTTACTGATGTGGAAACTGAGGCACAGAGAAATTAAGCAGCTTATTCAAGGTCACACAGCTGGCAAGAGGTAAAGCCAGTATTGAAATCCAGCCATCTGACTCCAGAGGCAGGATCGGGAAAGATAGGCTAGACTGTGCTGGGGTAGCAAATAAAACTCAAAATCTGAGTGCTTTCCTTGCAGAGGTCCTTTTACTTGCAACTTCCAAAGGCATCATGGATGGGAAGGATAAGAACTGGAGGAAGATGTACTTGTGCTTAATTGCATATTGTCTCACTAGCAACCCTAGTCACTAGCTCTACCCAGATGCAAGGAGGCACCCTCCCCAGCCCCAAAACCTGACTTAAACTGAACTTTTCTGGAATCAGTGCCCTTCTGCAGCTGACAGAGGCCACCACATCTTCAGCTAAGTGAATGCTAGCGGAGCTTACTTATGTGCCCGGGAAGGGAGAGAGGGACTTAGTAAGCACCAAGCCAGCCCCGGCCGCAAACTCCTGCTCCTAACCACAGGCTGCAACACCGGCCTCCATGTATTCGCTCTCCTCCTCGGTTCATTCATTCCCGGTTTCCTTGCTGAACTCTTCTCCATCAGCCTATTACTTAACTTTGTGTGCTCCCTAGCATCCTGGCCGTGGCCCCTTCTCTCCTCGCTGAACACATTCTCCTTTGAAAAGCTCGGTCACAGCTGTGGTTTTGGCTGCACTTAGAGCTTCCTGGTGAGCTCCTGTTGCATGTATCTGACTACTAAATAACACTAGTTGGATTTCCCATGTGCATCTCAAATTCAACATGTCCAAAACCAAGCTCACCGTCTTCCCCCACAAAATCTGTGCTTCCTTCTGTTTTTCCTATTTCTGTAAATGACACCACCATCCCCCCAGCTGCCCAAGCCAGAAACAAGGGCGTCTTCCTAGCATCCTTTCTTTCCCTCCCTCCCTACATCAGTTTGATCAAGAAGCTGGTCAGTTCTTCTGTGCAGGAATTGCTCCTCCCTTCTCTAGGCCACAGCCCCTGCCTTGGTCCTGGGACCATAGGGACAGCCTCCTAACCAGTCTCCCTGCCCTAGTCTGCTCACCCATCAAAATGATCTTCCTAAAATCACATACAGTCATGTTATTCCAATGCTTAACACTTTCCTTGGCTCCTCATTGATTTCAGAATTAAATCAGAACCTCTTAGCATAATACATAGAAACTTTCAAATCAGAATCTGACCGCTTTCCTCTCCAAATTCATCCCTGGCCAATCATCAAAACGCACTGATTACACTAAGCCATTTGCAGTTCCGCCAAGAGGGTATGGTTTGCACAGGCCCTTTCCTCTGAATAGAAGTTTCCCCAACTCTATCACCTCTCTCCCAGATAACCCCTGTGCATAGGAACAAGCTTCTCCTTAAGGAAGCCCTTCTCTTGTTATGCGTTTCATTCACCTTCTCAACAGGCCCATGAGACCCTGTGCTGTGGCATTCTCTTGCAGTTCAGGAACTGCGTTTTGCCCTGTGTATCCTCAGTGCCTGCTATAGAGCCTGGCATATAGTATATGCTCAGTAAATATCTATTTTTTAAGCCAAGAAAATGAATTCCAGTTCTTCTAATTAATGTGTGATTTTTTGGTAACTTGCTTAGGCTCTTCGGAGCCTCATTTTCGTCTTCTAGATGACGACAATAACCCCACTTAGAAGTACTGCTGTGAGAGGTAGGGAGGTACCTTGTATAGAACAAAAGCTCTAGAAACATGAGTCTCCTTCCCTCCCCACCCCCAAAAGCTGACTTAAACTGAACTTTTCAGAAATCAGTGCCCTCTGGAGCTGACAGAGGCCACCACATCTTCAGCTAAGTGAACGCTAACTGTCTGAGCACTTCTAGTTTCTGGACTGACGTGTAAGGAGCTTAGAAGTTGCTGCTGTGTCCTAACAAGTAAAAAGCTGAACAAACTGAAAAATTAACAACCCTTCATAGATCTGTCAGAGAAGTGAGGTTATAGGACAAACCACTGCACCAAAAATTAGAGACAGGCACATACAGAGAATCACAACTGGGACAGAAACCCGCAAGCAGAAACCTCCATGGGGACCTGTGCCAAGGTAGGAAAACCTGAACAGTTACAGTGGCTGGAGGCTCAGTGTGGACAAGTCTAGTCCTAAAAACTCCAGAGGCATCTGGTAAGAGGGGCCCCCACCCTTCTGTGAGTTTCACCTCTTGGAGCTCTACCAGGTCCTCACAGTAAATATCAAAAAAATTCCCTTCAGTCTTCTTAGCAAGGGAAGGATAAAATGAATCATTCTGAAATATGCCAAAGCATTCTCTTCTTAACAAGGCCCGTCCTCAGGAGAAACTGTTTTACCAGAGCCTAACCTGCCTGGGGGAAGAGAAATAGCCAACTTCAGTCTGCTCTAGCCATCTGACCCACCTAAAGGGAGAAAAAGCCTGAGAAGCACCGGCGAAGTTCACAGTCTGGGGCCACAGGTTACCAGAAGAGTGAGCCTAGGGAGTCCCTGCCTTCCCCTCATACTTTACCAGTGCATTACTAAAGGCTATTTACTGCAGTTCCTTTTACCCGGTACAGCGTGTCCATCGAGCAAGAAAAAATTACAAGACATCCCAAAAGGCAAACAACATGGTCTAAATAGACTGAACAAGCATCAGACCAGAAACATATATGGCAGGAATTTTAGGATGATCAGACTAGGAATTTTTTAAAACTATGATTAATATCCTAAGGACTTTAATGAAAAAAAAGTAGACAAAATGCCAGAACCAGATAGATAATGTAAGCAGAAAGATGGAAATTTGAAGAAAGAATCAAAAAGAAATGCTAGAAATCAAAAACAATATAATAGAGATGAAGAATGCCTTTGAGAAGTTAGTTCATTAGCAGACTGGGCACAGCTGAGGAAAGATTTTCTGAGCTCAAGGATAATATAATAGAAACCTTTGAAACTGAAAAACAAAGAGAAGAAAGACTGAAAAAACAACTGAATATCCGAGAACCGTAGGCCAGCTACAAAAGGTGTAACATATGCATAATGGGAATACCAGGAGAAAAAAGAGAGAAAGGAACAGAACCAATATGTAAAGCAATAATGACTTAGAATTTCCCCAAATTAATGTCAGACACAAAAGCACAGATCTAGGAAACTCAAAAAATACCAAGCAAGGTAAATGCCCCAAAAAGCAAAAACAAAATCCCTAGGCAGTTCATATTCAAACTGCAGAAAATCAAAGATAAAGAAAAAATCTGAAGAAAGCCAGATTAAAAAAACACCTTACCTGTAGAGGAGCAAAGATAAGAATTATATTCAACTTCTCGGAAAACATGCATGCAAGAAAAAAGTGGAATGAAGTATTTAAAGCATTGAGAGGAAAAAAACACCAACCTAGAATTCTGTCTCCCAAAAAATTATCCTTCAAAGATGAAGGAGAAATAGAGACTTTCTAGGACAAAAATTGAGGGAAACGTGCCTTGCAAGAAATGTTAATAATTAAGTTCTTTAGAGAGAAGGAAAATGACATAGTTTAGAAACTCCGATCTACATAAAGAAAGGAAGAGTATCAGAGAATGAATAAGTGATGGTAAAAATAAAAACTTATTTTTCTTATTCTTAATTGATCTGACAGATAACAGTTTGTTCAAAATAACAATGGCAGCAATGTATTTGATTATGCATGCTTATGTATGTGTGTGTATATGTATGTATATATATGCTTACATTTACATGGAATGACAGCAATGATACAAGGGACAGGAGGGAGGAATTAGGAATATTTTGTAATTAGAAGGTACTTGCATTACTTATAAAGTGATATAGTGTTATTTGAAAGTGGACTTGGATTAGTTGGAAATATTTATTGCAAGCTCCAGGGTAACCATTAAAAAAAGTAAGAAAAGATGTACAATTGATATGCTAAGACGAGAAAGAAAACAGAATCATATAACATGCTCAATTAAAACTACAAAAGGCAGAAAAAGTGTGGAACATAAAATTAGGAACAAAGAATAAGGACAACAAATAGAAAACAGTAGTAGGCCAGGTACGGTGGCTCATGCTTGTAATGCCAGCACTTAAGGAGGCCGAGATGGGAGGATCACTTGAGGCCAGGAGTTCAAGACCAGCCTGGACAACATAGCAAGACTTCATTTCTACGTTAAAAAAAAAAAAAGGCCGGGCGCGGTGGCTCACGCCTGTAATCCTAGCACTCTGGGAGGCCGAGGCGGGCGGATCGTTCTGAGCTCAGGAGTTCGAGACCAGCCTGAGCAAGAGCGAGACCCCGTCTCTACTAAAAAATAGAAAGAAATGATATGGACAACTGAAAATACATATATAGAAAAAATTAGCCGGGCATGGTGGCGCATGCCT